>CAJUYI010000485.1:3584-29614 GCA_910591695.1 Galerucella pusilla
ATCTCCCGAAATTTACGATTTTTATGCAGAAGAAAATTTAATTGTGCGTACACTCTTAACGCGACGTTGCCGAACAAAATTTGTATGAGGGACAGCAATTTGAAACAATCGAGCAGGTCAAAGAAATAATGCAGTTTGTTTGGAACAATTTTGAACAGGGTGCAATAAATGGCGCTATCAATTTATGGTGCAGACGACTTCAAGAAGTGGTAAACAATAAAGGTGATCACATTCATTATATTTTACTCAACTGTTGGAACTTTAGTTCTTTACGTCAGGTTATGTTTGAGCGACCAGGGGTCGCGACGCAAAAGATCTGACCGTTATGCGTTACGTTACGCTACGTTATGTTACGTTGCTTCGTTATGTGCCTTGCTTGCGTGCTTCTGCTCTCTCCTTAAAATTCTATGCAAAGTTGGTATTCGCAGTGTTGGTGATCTACTTGAATTTGTTCGGATAAATTTTTACTATTATTTCCATAATTTTTTTTGCGCGATTAAGTGGTCTAGCACATTTACTTTTCGAAATACAGGGTGTTGAAATTTTGGAAACTTGAATATTCGATAACTTTAAAATGGATGGATAAATTGATTTGACATTTGGCAGGTTGTTTTTAAATGTAAAAGGGCATATTTTGATAAAAATAGTAGTTTGTGCAACTAGTGTGAATATGATGGATATGATCGCACGATGACAAAGTTTGAGCACGAGGCCGT
Source organism: Galerucella pusilla (assembly GCA_910591695.1). Lineage (NCBI taxonomy): Eukaryota > Metazoa > Arthropoda > Insecta > Coleoptera > Chrysomelidae > Galerucella > Galerucella pusilla. Next base: position 4,301 of record CAJUYI010000485.1, read on the forward strand.
AGGCGGAGTGCTCAATTGTTCAAGTGCGATATGGACAATCCACACGAGTCGAACAGCATATTTTTCTACGACCCACTTAAGAAAAAAACTAGAAAACAAAAATTTCTATAAACTGTAATGTAACTAAAATTTAACAATTCAATTTTATGTTTCCACTAATTTTTTTGTGGTAAACGTACAGTTCTTGAATGTCCAATTTGTATAATGCTACGGTTTTCCTTTTTAAATATACGATGCTGTTATAAGTAGATGTTGCCAGTCGGACTCCCTCATGAAGGGTACCGTACCATTATCTATAATAATGAATATTCTGCTAAATATTTCAAACGTCTACCTGTTGTCGTTATTAATATCAAGCAGAATAATTATTTAAAAATAAAATTAACAGTAAAAAAAAATTTCCTCGCGGGGAATCGAACCCGGGTCTACTGCGTGAGAGTCTGGTATGTTTACTACTCAACCACCAAAGAATATGCAAATCGTTAATCTATAACGTCAAATGTATTACATAATTTTTGCTTGAAAGGAACTAAAGTTTCTACCGTGTGTCCCGCGACACGTTCTACCTTTTTTCATGAATGTTATTTGTTAAAATGTTATTTAATAAAAAGTGGCATTTCGGGAATCCGGTTATTTCGGAAAATTTCCTTTTCACTGAAGTGTTCTACCGAAAAAGCATATTAGTACATCCTTTTTGCTTCCAAATTTACAGTTATGTCAAGGGCATGTTAGGTTATCAGCCCTGCAAAAAGAAAATAAATCGCCCAAAAAACAAAAAATAATATTTTCAATTAAAAAATGTACTCCTTTATTTCGGCCCACAGTTTATTTAATTCTAGTACCGCCATATATGTATTAGACCGGGGACTTTTCAAGATACTTACTGCATAATTAATAACATCTATAGAATCACCACTGAAGCCAATATCTCTCCTAGAATATTCTAGTTCTCTTCTTAAATCATCTAAAGCTACGACCAACCTTTCAATACTCACACCTTCTCTATATTTAGTAAGTAATAAAAATGCTAGTGCATTAGTAGACATTACAGAAGTAGATTGTGCGCAATCTGAAAACAAATTTGTTTATTCAAGTAAATGTTTATATAGAATGTCTTACCGTAAATGATATGTTTCGACATTCGTTCGACAATGCATTTGTGTTCTTCAGATACCACGTCCGTGCCATATAAACTACCTCTAGATGGATTCGGTTGTAAAAATTTACGACCGTTAGTTAAGGTCATGTTGGTGTTTTCGTTGAACGTTTTAACCAGTTCCTATAAAAATATAAAGACATTAAAAAACAACATTTATAAGATCTTAGATGTTACTTACTCTTAAAGAAAACGGTTGGTTGAAATCTATCCTCATCATTCCGTAGTTGCTGTTTAAAACATTCCATATAGATTTCACTGCATTACCGAACGTTTCCATCTTTTTAGGTTGTCCTAATTGTTCCCTTATAAAATTACCATCAACTAATTTTTCATAATTTACACTCACTGGTACCAGCAGAGCATCTTCTATGGTACCTATTGGGAAATCATTTGTAAAATGCAAAGAAAAGTTACTTGTTTAATAAAACTCACCATCCATGAAAGTCTCCACGATAACACTTAAAATACCATATTTTGGCATGCAAGGTTTGCCGGTTCTAGTGCGACCACCTTCTAAGAAAAACTCAATATTGTGGCCAGCTCTTAAACAAGTGTTCATGTAAGTATGTAAAACAGCTTTGTATATATGATCTTTACGTCCCATGACTGGATCTACACGACGTTTAATGAAAAACGCACCTAGACCACGAAGCAGTGACCTAAAAGAATATATTTTATTTATTAATACTTTAAGATGTTCCGATATTGTCTGGAAGTTAAGGTTGCATATTATTTATATTTATTCCATATAAATAAAGGAAATTTTAAAACGCTCTAAGTTAAAAATGTTTCCAAGAAAATTAAATCTCAATCTTTCAAAATGTACCAATGTTTGAAAGTTACTGAATGTTGTAGAATTGTTCTTGAAATGTTCTAGAAGTTTTAATGTTTCTCAAAATTGCAGGATGTTACAAAGAATCCGCTTTTTCATAAGGCTCGTGCAAAGACTGTTCCACTGCAAGTTTTATAAGGTTTTAAAAGTGTTTTAGTTTTTTGGAATGTTCCAGAACAAAATTTTAAAGTTAAAGTTGCAGAATAAAAGAATAGAGTCCTGGAGTGTTCAGTTATTTTTAATGTTCTATAAGAGAAAAAGAGAAGAAATTTTACTAGACTGAATATTGTGTAAGGTAGAGTTTTTTGGAAGTTCCAGAACAAGTAATTTAATTGTTTTAGAAAGTAGTTCCTGCATGTTCACAAATTTTTGGAAAGTTTCAATACAGTTGTGGCACTTTAAAAGCCACCAGAAGTGTTCAGCTGAGTTCAGCTGATTTTAAAAAAATTACATTTTCCTTTAAGACTTTATGGACTGAATATTGTATAAAGTAGATCATTCAATGTTCTAGATCTAGAGTTTTCAGTTTTTGGAATGTTCCAGAACAGAATTTTAAAGTTGAAGAATAGAGCGCTGAAGTGTTCAGTTTTTTTTAATATTCTATAAGAGAAAGAGAAGAAAATTCAGTAGACTAAATATTGTGTGAGGTAGAATTTTTGGTTCTAGAAGAAGTTCCAAAACAAGTGTTTCAATTTTTCAAGAAAGTTCCAGCATGTTCCAAAGTTTTTTGGAAAGTTTCAATACAGTTGAGGGACCTTTAAAAGCCTTCAGAAATATTCAGCTAATTTTAGAAACTTTTTAAAATGTTCTAGCTTACATATTTCTTGAAAACTCCCTGGACTGAATATTGTATGATTTTTTTAATGTCCCAGAACTAGTTTTAAGTTATTTGGAATCTTCCAGAATACGGAATGAAAGTAAATATTCCAGAAGGTTTAACTGTAAAAGTTACAGAATAGAATTCAGTTTTTTTAAGAAAGTTCTAGCACTTGAATATACTTTTTCGAATGTTCCTTTACAGTTGGGAAAGTTATATAAGAGTCCTGAAGTGTTCACCAGACTGAATATTATGTAAGGTAGAATTTTTCAAAGTTCCAGAATGATGTGAATAATTTAAAAATGTTCTGTAAGGTCGCAGAGCGAGATTTAATTTTTTTTTATAAAATATTCCAAGGTTGTAAAGCTCGACCTTTCGTACTCACCCAAAAAATGGAATCCTTAAATTGTCACCAGCTGCTACGAGGGGCGATCTAATGTTATTGTTCAACAAAATAAAAGATATCAATATATAATCGAGATGTGATCGGTGTAACGGTAAGAAAATTAAGGGAAGACTTGATTTTCCGGCTTTTTTGAGCATTTCCACTTGTCCGGGATGTACCACGACGGATGTTAAGAAGCAAGGAAGTAGTTTGTACAAAACCCAAGATGTAAATCTTGAAAAAAAAAGAAAATATTATTGTTTCTAACAACAAGTTTTAAAAATTATACTTACTTCAATAGAAAATCTGATAGGGTCGACCTCATATCGAACAACAATTTTTTGGCACGTTTTTGATTATTTTTATATAATCTTTGATAGAATTCTTCGTCTGTATTGTAAGCATCTTGGAATTGTTCGGTGGTTGCTTTTTCGATGGCTTCATTCAAACGAGGATTTGTCAAAACGAGATCGGCCACTTGAGGATATTGGTACGTTTTAATTTGACAAATTTGGTAAAAATGAGAAAACGTACGACGAATAAAGCCGCTATTTATTGGCAGTTGGTAATTCAGTATGTTTCTCAGGGCCAACGATTCAGTGGTTTTGCTAACAAGAGATTCCTGAAAAAAAAATATATTTAAAAAAAATTAAACATGATATAATTATGGTGGATGAATTATGTATGTATTTGAGGTGACATTCACTGAGATCTAAAAGATCTATTGTTCCCCCTTACTTCTACTTAGTTTCTGAGGAGAGTCTTCTGAGTTTCTGAGGAGAGATTTCTGCAGGCTTCAACTTAGGTAAATATCCTCTTCTAGCCAGGAATCTCCCAGGTGCTGTGCTCTAGGGTTCTGAAGTGCTGTGTAGTTGGAAAGTATGTGGATGGAGGTTTCTTCTTCCATGCCACAAAATCTACAATCTTCTTCCTCCACTATTTTGAGCTTTTTCAGATGCCCGTTCGGATCCCTGTTAAAACTCCTAGCGCAGTTTTACTTTGATTTATGCATTCATTGGATCTCAACAGGTTATAGTCACCCAAAAGAGTATTTGATTACTCCTTTCTTCGAAAGGGTAATGAATGATTATTTTATAACTGAAATATTTGGCGAGTAAATGAAATATTGTAAAATGTATTTTACCTACCCCCATAGTGTACTTACCATAATATATTACAGAAAAAATTATTGAGAAAATAATTACTATAAGACACTATTATTATTCCAAACTTTTTCTCTCTTTTCGCTACAATTTAAAACGTATATACGTGTGATAAATCGCTATATCCGTAAACAGAAACTGATTCATGTAATAGCGCCGCGTTTGGATTTGTGAAAAATTTCAATACAAAGAGTCCATAAGATAATTTGAATATTTTTGAATATCGATCAGAAACAACAATGATGTGAATTGAATATGGTTACTATAAACCAATGTTTTCCAGCTAGCTAATACCTAAAGTTAACCCAACATTCAATAAGTGTTAAATAAAGCAGTAGCTAACCAATTCCATAATTTGAATATAACATACAGCACAGGGTATTTCAATAGAAAGGTAGCCGTGCGCCACTGGTAAATAGAAGACAGAAAAATAGTAGGAGAAAATATAGTAAGATTAAAATGACTTGGTTTGTAGCAACTTTAAAACTAATTAGTATTATCACCGAATATATATGTTCAATATATATTCGGTGGTATTATTAGCGACTTTCAGATTGTTTGGTTTTATTACGCTCTACACCAAGACGTTATAGTTCGAAAATGGCTTTTAAATATGATTCTAAAGTAACTATCTGTATGTGTATATGTAGAGTAGGGAGGATGAGTGTAAGCTCACAGCACTTAGGCCACATGTGACCCAATGTACATCCTCCCGAGGAGTTGTCCTCCTAGGTCATCGTCCATCCTGTCCATCCCAGGTCACCTTTATATCAGCAGGTGTATCACCCCTTCTGTGGAACATAGTCCTAGACACCCTGATTAATCACCTCAACAACAATGGATTCTACACAATTGCATACGCATATGACATAGTTATCTTGCAGACTGGCAAATTTGTGAACACACTGTGTGATAGAGCGCAGGATGGGCTTAAATTAATTGAAAAATGGTGTAAGAAACACTCACTGTCGATCAATCCCAGAAAGACTGAGATGGTCCTTATCACCAGGAAAAGAAGTTTATCAGGTTTGAAACCTCCCGAAATCTTCAAAAGCAAACTAAACTTTTCGGAAGAGGTGAAATACCTTGGTATTACCACCGTCCATAAATTTCAATAAGTCCGCTTACTCTCGCCGGAACCTAAAATCGTCCCCTCCTGTATTCGCGCATCCCTTGCCCTGCCGGTTTGCCTCGAGTGCCCACCGGGTGGGCTAGCTAGTTTAACAGAGTGTCTTCAATTGAATAGTTCGCAGTGTCGATACGAGTTCTACTGAGTGCCCGAAATAAACGTTTTATTTGAACCTAGTTTTTTGAGCATTAAGTACTGTAATAATGGCTTCTCACCGATCTTATTGCTCTGTTGAGTGTTGTGGTACCAGTAATCGTGGCAATATTTCATTTTTTCGATGCCCCAAAGATACTTCAAGGTAATGTACCTATCATACAAATATTTTAATTATACCTATAGGATAAAATATTTGGAAGTCGTAACGTATAATTTGACTTTGATACTATTTTATATATAATGTCCGAATTATATTTCACAGGTGTCAGCAGTGGAAGGAGGCTTTAGGTTTTATTGGAGAACACAAATATGCAAAATTAACAACAGAAGAAGCCTACAATCGCATTCGAGTTTGCAGAGCACATTTTAACGATGAATCATTTACTTCCTCTGGAAAACATTTATTAAAAATTGCTGTACCCTCAAAGTTACTAACAAAATTGGACGGTAAGATTTTGTCATTTTTTCAAGCATGGATTATTTTTGAAAATGAGTTCTTTTCAGGTAATGAACAAAAAGATGACAGTTTGAGTCCCTCCAAAGTATTGCCTTCTTCTAACTCAGATGCTTGTACACAAACGGATATGGACGAGGAATTTGACCAAGGTAAATGCTAAAGCTTGCTATAAAGATAAACATAATTGCTAATTTGCTTGAAAGTTTCTAACTATGAAAATGAATAAATATTTCAGGGTTGAGCAGTACTACATCAACAACCAACAAGAAAAATGATGCTGTACCTCTGCACAATGATAAATCAGTTCAAACTGGGTTTCCTCACGAATTTGTAGAAGGTAAGGAGACATTAATTGAAAACAGACAAATCAATTTTTCAATCCAAATTACTTTGTTTCTACGTCTTTATTAATCAATCAAATTCTAAAACATGTTATCTTTTTGTGACAAAGTAGCACATTTGAATAAAAATTTGTGGATCTATGAGATGAGATGTATATATATATAAACATATTTAGGTTATTAGCTATGTATCTATGTAATTCATTATTCAAATTATTTTATACTTATTATGTTACGTTATGTTAAATTATGATACGAAGATATGTATTTTTATGCAAACATGTATGTATGTATTCATAAATAAATATTCGTGAAATTTACTGTTTCAACTCTTACTCTGTGGAATCTACTCATTTTTTTGTAAATTAAACCAACTGTTCCCAAATAATTACATAATATATTAGAATTACCATTTTTTTAATATATTGTGAAGTTATCTGAAAACAGTTGGTTTCATTTACAAAGAAATAAATATTCATAAATATTAAATATGATCAATATTCAACGCCTGTCTCTCGTAGACATACTTCCGAGTAAACATATTGATCACGGTGCCGATTGACCCCCGTATAACACATTTTTGCTGTTATCTGCATGATTTATGACCGATGACAAAAAACGCGGTACATTTAAACAACTTCAAAGGAGTTACCAGACTTATTGAAATTTATGGACGGTGGTATTACCCTCGACAGGAAACTAACATGGAACTCTCATCTACACAGCAGAGCAAAAAGAGCATATGTGGCATATGAGCAGTGTCGGAGGACAGTGGGACGCACATGGGGTCTGTCGCCCCGTGTGGTCACCTGGATCTACACTGCAATAATAAGACCCATGTTAACGTATGGAGCAATTGCATGGGGACCGAAGGTTCTACCATCCAAAAATTATATCAAATACAGCGAATGGCTTGTTTGAACATCACACTAGCCATGAGAACAACACCAACTGCAGCAATGGAACTAATTACTGGTCTGACCCCTCTGACCTACACGTCAAGGAGGTTGCGTTAATGGCCATGGTACGATTGCGCACGGCTGGTGTAAACCCCGAAGTAGGAATGGGCCAATTGAGGTTGAGCCTATGGAAGGAAGCGCTCACTGCACTACCTCTGCTGCAGGCAGCCAACAATGCAATTGAACCCAGGTTTTTGTTTAACAAACCCTACAAAATTCAAATAAAACAGAACACAGATCCAGATGCTGCATATGCAATACGCATATATATAGATGGTTCAAAAATGAAAGAAGGATCAGGCTGTGGAGTTTACTCGAGAGCACTGAGCCTCAAGATTAAGTGGGGAATGGGAAAAAATACCAGCGTGGTTCAAACAGAACTGGCTGGTATCTCAATTGCCACAAAAGTACTAACCAGAAGAGGAATTTCTGGCAAAACCATAATAATCTGCACTGATAGTAGACAAGCCCTATTAGCCTTGAACAGACAACGTGTTATATCGAGGCTAGCACTAGTGTGCCACCAAGATTTAGCTGACGTCTCGGCAGATAACAACATTATCCTGAGGTGGGTTAAAGGGCACGACAGGAGTAAAGGAAATCGCATTGCTGATTCTTTAGCCAGGGAAGCCGCTGGACTAAAAAGTCTAGGACCCAGTGACACCTACGGCCTAACGACTTCGACAATTGCGGAACTAGCCAAACGTTACACCCATGCTCAATCAGTTTTGCCAGGATCACCCTGGGCGACCCTCGGAAGCTTGCGCCAAAGAAATATTTGGCGATGACCAGGAAAAACCTACGTTTAACAGTAGGATTTCTGACTGGTCACTGTCAACTAAGTAAACACCTCCATACTATGGGGCTAGTGGACACACCTCTATGCAGGATGTGTGAACAGGAAGATGAAACTGTCAGGCATGTCTTATGCGAGTGTCCGGAGTTATCGTCAATAAGAGAGTGTGTGTTCGGTGAGTCTTGGCCTACACCTGCCGATATAAAGGAGATGTCTCCCAGTGACCTGTCCACCTTCCTGAGAAGGACAGGATGGACAATGACCTAGGAGGACAACTCCTTGGGAGGATGTACAATGGGTCACATGTGGCCTAAGTGCTGTGAGCCTACACACTCACCCTCCCTACTCTACAGATACAGAGATACAGATCAGCAGGTGTAGGCCAAGACTCACCGAACACACACTCTCTTATTGACAATTACTCCGGACACTCGCATAAGATATGCCTGACAGTTTCATCTTCCTGTTCACACATCCTTCATGAAGGTGTGTCAACTAGCCCTATAGTATAGAGGTATTTCCTTAGTTAACAGTGGCCAGTCAGAAATCCTACTGTTAAACGTAGGTTTTTCCTGGTCTTCGCCAAATATTAAAACCTGTTTTACTTTTATATTGTTTTGTCAGTCAATAGAAAACATTAAAACTAGCCCATTAATATCACTTTCTCAAGTGCTGTGATAGAACTTATATTAAAACTCAACAGTTAATATTGAATCATTTTGGTTTTGGCCAAGACTATTATAGCTGCAATAAAACTAAAATCATACCCACTCCTTGTGTTGTATCATTTTATTTTATGTATCAATAGAAGTGTACCCAGTTTATTACAGAGCAATTTCAAATAAAAATAAGACTGAAATCAATTAATGAACATGTAAAAAATATATTAGCAGTTATGTTTGTGGTGAGTGGGTCTATAAGGCGCTCCACTGCGACTGGCAAGAGTCTACTGTGACTCACACCTATCCAGATTTCACCAAACAAATTCAGCTTCTTAACAAAGCCGATTAGTTTATTTGGTGAATTATATGTCAGGTCAGAGGGCGAGAGAGAGAACCTGCAAACATCGAGCCGCGGCGGGGCAGGCACAAATTATATGCTCTGCTGTTTCATCATCTTCCAGACAAAGACGGCAAGACGGATCTTCCGACAGTCCAAGTTTTAGCAAACGATGATTCAGATGACAGTGACCTGTTAAAAGTCCTGTTAGATAACGTATGTCATGCCTGCTATAGTCTGACATTTGTTTGGAGACATTCTTCGAAGGATGTATAAAAGTCTTCCAATGAACCAATCCTGGTACATTATGCCAGAAGTCTAAAGCTCTTCTTGCTGTCCAGGTATTTAGCAGTTTAGAGAAATAGGACTAAAGGATGGACTAGTCCTTCCTCAGAAACTGAGTAGGAGTAAGTAATAGATCTTTCAAGTCTCAGTAAATGTCACCCCAATATACATAAATACATACTATGGAAGACATAAGCCTAAAATACATTAAATGAAAACGCACTGGCCATTTAAAAAAGGTAAGAATGGAAATAGAGCGATTAATTTTCATCTCATAACGCCTTTGATGTGCTTTCGAATCTCAAACTAAAATGATTGGTTCTATCTTGCAGATATACCAACCCCGTTTAACTTTAAAGTGTAATTTAATGTCCTTCATGGCATATAGCCAGGGAAGTAGTTGTTGCTTCTTAGTGAACGGTCTTATACCTTTGACATCTATGGATAACACTTTATTGCACACTTTTTGGCTACACTTGTGAACCCAGGTGTTAAAAACAAAAACTATTTATATGTATTTTCAGAATAATTATGTAGATTTTTTTTATTTTTGTTTATTCGCAAAGGTGCAGGTTAAAGTAATTTATATTCCTAATTCCAGACAATAGAAAAACACACAATAAATATGTGACCAACGAACTGTAGGCCTCTTACGTTGGACATTTAAAATTGTTATTATTTGACGACCAGAAACATTTAAACGAGTAGAAAAACAAAGAACAAGTTTTGCTGAATAAAAATGATATTTCGATGAAAAAAATTCCTGGGACACTCTGTATACTATCAACATTATTTAGATATATTTAAAAGGATTTGTTCCCGTATAAATGTAAGAGTCGGTATCAATACATGGTCACTAACTGATTTAAAATTATGTAAAAGTTTTTTTTAGCAAATTCCAATAATTTTGAATTAAAATTTGATACAGAAAGACGAATTTTTGACTGATTTTGAAAAAAATCGATAGAACTAATTTCAAAATTATCCTTAAAAAAATTTTTAACTTCTAAAGAAAAATCATTAAAATAAACTTTTAAGAAGTAGAAGTATAAATGAAAATGTTATTTTTCCTTCTCCTTCTTGAAAAAGTGCCAATATACACATTAATTGTTAAAGAAGAACGTTGGCATTGGAAATTTGGACACAGCACAACAGACAAACACACCAACATTTGACAGATAACCTTAATTTATGTCAATTATTAATATTTTTTGGAATTTTTTTGGAAATTCTGAATTTACCGCAAATTTTTCCATTTATAATCTTGAAAATAAGTAAGAACCAACGATTTTTTTCCAAAATCAATAAAAAAACTTGGTGTCCAAGAAATTTGATACGTCTATTTGGATAATAACCTCTCACTTTTTAACTTTACCAATACATCATCTTATTTCACGTCTTTTTCAGACAATTGTTTAAATAACTAATTATTGAAGAAATTGATTTAATTTTTAAGAAACAAAAATAATTGATTTACCTTCACATAGTTGTCGTTCAAAACATACCACAACATTACTATCAAATAGAAAAACTAAAAATAAATAAGCAAGGTTGTCTAGAATAACATAAATATTTGGATCTGCTATAGTATGCAAACCACCTGGCGACATCTTTACGTTACTTAAATGAACTTTGGAATATTTTAATCTAAGGTTACTGCAATTCTGGCCAAACTTAATAATTTATAGATAAATCCTAATTATGTTACTCCTATATGGACTTATATAGCGAGCAACGTGAAGTAGAAAAAATTCATTAAAAATTACTCGAGGTAGACACACTACTTTATATTATTCCGACGAAAGATCCAAGCACGCCACTGGACATACCTAATCGTCTAATCCAAATATATATCAGCTTTCTAGTGGTAAAAATTTCATAAAATCTTTTATAATGTCAATGTAAGTATTCAATATCTTCGGCACAATTTTCGCCAACAAAAAATTAGCAGACCGTAACCGATTATAATTTGAACTCTCGACTATGAAAATAATAAAATTAGTTTCTAAATCAGTGAGGAACCCTCGGCTTGAACCAATTGATCATAGATAATAATATTGCAATTGATCGGAGAAAGATTGTTACCTTCCAAGCTTTCACCGCAAACATTCACCAATTAATCGATTATTAAAAATTGATCATTCTTTATTTTTCGAAAAGTTTAAAAACTTGCATTGTCTTGACGGATGATCAGTCGTCGTTGGGGAATAATTTTTCGATTTGGGGGGTCTTTTACACATATGGCAACTCACAAACCATATTCAATAATAATTATATTTTTATGGAAAATAACCTTACCCTGCTGGTTAGTGTACAATTTTGACAGCTCAAACCCATAAACGGTCGCTTCTTTGACAGCTGCACTTCTGGAATATTTTCTTTGATATTCATTAGCTGATCCTCTCTAGCCTGAAACAACAAAATTATTGTGAGGGGCAAGATATAAGCCAAATTTCAATATTTTATTTATAAGTATGAAACATAATGTTTCGTATCACTTATAGGGACCCAAAAACCGGTTTTTGAAGCTTTTGACACTAGATAAATTATACGAACTATGTATTTAAATACCGCCCTCTATGAGAGTCAAAACAAATTAAAGGAATGTGTCAGCTTCCAAAACATATTTATACAAAGTTTCACTACAATTTTGCCAATAGTTTGAGCATAATCGCATAAAAATGTTTTTCCACACCCTGTATTTTAAATACAGATTATAATTATTACAAATTTTTTTGACTAAGCAGTCCCCACTTATTTTTCAGTGTTCTCCTTGTCCTAAAAGCATGTATTATGTATTTAAAACAGAAAATTTGTATTCTAAATGGTTTCAACCGACGCGTGATAAATTTTAAGAGAACTGCAATTTCAACAATAAAAGTGTAATAGTGTCCAAGACACAATTTAAATTTCAAAATATTTCTTAAATACAGAGGACGAGTCAGTAATGTGTCTAAGAACACGTTCTACTTAAAAAAAAATTTAAATATAAATGAATTTACGCCGTCAAAAATGTTTCATTTCCGTTTTGGGGAGGATGGACGGCCTTTGTGTTTTTGTTGAAAACCTTGAAGCTTCCTGAACAGAAATTATTTTAAATATCATATAAGAAAAAGGTCTACTCAAAATGAAAAATATGACAGGTGGCAAAGGAGACAAAAAAAAGTTTGAGTACCTCTGGTATAGACAGTCAAATACAAAATTTGGAGGTTATGACCAGCTTTTTGTTATACTTCTGTTGGCATAAAAAAAAGGATTAAACTCAAATAATGTATGCAAGATACAGGAGAGGTGGTCAAATAGAAAAGTATACCCTTTTTCCCCGGACAAAAACTTGGGACATGATAGAGAGAAATAATTGTGCTTTTATTTTTTATTCATAATTATTATCTCTTTTCGTTCACGAAATACGGCCTATTTTAAGTTTTAAAATTGACTCCCTGTATAAAACATTTGATAAAACAAATTTTTACGCTAATATACTTTTTCTCAGTGTACGTCAGAGTTAGCTGTCACCTTCAGGGGTATTTATTTTTGTCCCTTCAACCAAAGAATACACCAGCTTAACAAGAAGCGAAGCTTCCGATTGCATGCGCAATTCTGAAAGGAGCCATTTGTATAATAAGTTACATGTCATACTTCACTTTGTCTACCAATAGGGTACAAGCATAAATTTGGCTATTGGTGGGAATTGACGCTTTATCAGGTCTCTTAACACCTTGCATGCCAATTTTTTCAAAAAAAATATAAACTTTACTTTTAAAACGACTTTAAATATCATAAAATTTGGAAGTCTGCCAAAACGCGCTTTAAGTCATAAAGATGGCTGCCCCATGGAGTGGCGTCATTTGTTTACGTTCTTATTCGTGTATCACGCTCTGAGTTCTTGTGACCTAATTTGTTTCTGAAAGCTTTAAAAATGGATTAAGCCGAAAAAAAATTTGTATTCCAAGTATTGCATTGTTCCAGAGTGTAAATCAACGTCTATTAAAACTCTAGACAAAAATACACTTAAGAGAAGGGCATTGTGGTTGCAAGCTATGCGTCGAAACAAAGACGATATTTCGACAAATACTACTACTTTTGTTTGTGAAGACCATTTTAATGTAAATACCTACTTCTATGCTGGTAATTTTTATTCTTAAATAGTTTGAGGTTATGTACCTATATGTCTAGGAATCAACCATGAAAACATTATTTTCTTACGATCACACATCGAAATATGGTTGGTATATATTATATATAATACATAGTTTAAATCGTACTTACGATAATGCTTTGACTCCTCCTATTTCCTCTGCATTAAAGCAGCTGTTTGACTTCATAAATTCAAGTTGCATAAATAAGTCTACTTTGGGCAAGTTATCAATTTGTGCTTTTACAAAACCTTCGCTAGCCATATCTTTACTCACAAAATATGAAAGAATCGTCACTGAACCAGTGAATAAAATATTTTCTTCTAAGAGTTTTAAAATATCCTCGGAAATATCGAATATTTATGTCCACTTTACGTTGACTTTTATAAATAAAAAAAAAGCACACACAAACACGTAATGGTCTCAAACAAACATATAAATGATATTTTTACGTCGATGAAGCAATTAATAGTTGATTAAAATACAATATAATCATATTGACAAAAGTAAACAAACAAGAGATATGACATCACACGTATCATCGGTAGCGTTCGGAAATCCTCGGGTGTTGGTAGGAAAGTGCATTGAAATTTGAATTTTATTTTAAAATTTGGAAGTAATTTCCAATGGAAACTGGCTTATTTGATCATTTTCTCAGTGTATTTACTAAGTTATCTTTCAACGTCGGTCTCTTAAGGTCATAAATTTATGTTACCAAAACATCAAAGAGATTGCGTCAGGCTTCGCTTCTTGTTAAGCTGGTGTATTCTTTCCTTTAACATCAAGGGATTTTCATTTCTTGTTTTTGTGTTTATTCTTTGCTAGTATGAGCAAGTGACAGGAGAGCGCGCCAACCGCCCGCTAGTCGCCGGCGCAGCACGCTGTGCGAAATGGCAACGTCTCGCTGGTGATGATAAAAACTTGTGATAATATCTTGATAACGCAGGTAATTGATTATTGGAAATTTCTTTCTAACATTGGCAACATTCGGCTGGAATACTAGCTATACACATTTTTCCGCATTTTCTTTGTTTTTTCGTCTTTTATTATTGGGCTTTTACATTATGTACGCCAAATAACATTGAATATGGTTTTCTTTTTCCTAAGCATGTTTGCAAATACCTGACTTAAAAAGCTCCCTATCTTTAATATACAATATGTCACCCTAAGTTGGAATCATATATGGAAAGCTTTTTTATTATTAACTTTAGGAAAAAAATGTATTCTTCATAAAAAGTTTTGAATTATCTAAAACCTAGAATACATCATCAAATATGTATTTTCCCAGTCGTATACGAGGTTTGTCAAAAAATATTCAGTTTCTTTCAAGAGTAAAGTACCTTTAAATTTGACAATATCGAAAAATGTTACTAAAAAAAGTTGATCAGAATTAAAAACTACAATTAAATGTAAATACATTCATTTAAATTGAAACTACAGATTATTTAATTTTTCACTAAAGTTTCCAATTTGAATGAACTTTAATCACTTGTGATTACGAAGCACATGGTAATCTTTTAGGTTTTCCATGTTTTTTTTTAATAATTTTGCATTTAAAACGCGGAATAAGTGCATATTGATTTATTTTGAAAATAATAAAATGCATTCAAACACTAAGTTATAATATCTTCTGTAAGTTCCTTGTGTCATTATTTATTATTTTTTCTCAATAAAAACCGTTCCTGGAACGTGCACTTCACTGGATTCCATTTCTAGTAGACTATCATATCTTTGGAATGTCATAAAATAAAATATTTCATTTCACATTTTACCAGAGATGTGATCTACTATGAATGGACCTTAATAAAAGTTGACAACAAAGTTTTGTAGTCTTAAATTTAAACCAAATATTATTGATTGTCTAGTTGTCATATTTTTTTCGTTGTGTCTGATAGGGACCAAACATTATTTTATCTATATTAATTAATCTTGACAAAGGTAGCTGGAACGCTACCGAAACGTCGAAATAAAAAAATTAAAAACATTATTGTGTTTTGATTCCCAAAAAATAAGAGAAAAAGAAACAAACAAATTTAATTTGCACTTATTATAATGCTTTAACATATCCAACTTTTTTTAGTAACATTTTTCGTTATTGTCAAATTTAAAGGTATAGTTTGTTCAGCCATCCTTTGCCGTTACGTCATACATTGTCCAGTTTGCTCTCTCATTCATGAAATGGATGAGACGGAATTATGACGTCATTAGCGTATTTCTTATCATCTAAGGTCGACATAAATTTTATCTGTTACTTTTGACAATTCAGTTGTCATATTTTGAAAACAATTCTTAACATAAATGCCACTGATTATAATTTTGAGGTTAAGTGTAAAATAATATTCAAGTAATATAAGACATGCGTAAAACAGCAGAATACGTCACCGATTATAACATAACGGCAAAGGATGGTTGAACAAACTATACTTAGAGTAATAGAGATGGAGTTCACCAAGCACCTCTAATTATGTAACTGTTATTTCTTATGCTTCTTAAATACAAGTACAAGTAGGTCGTAGGTAAAGTGTAATACGTAACTCGTGTTGTAGAGCATTTTACGCACTCACGGAATTACGCACTCGCCGCTACGCGGCTTCGTGCGTAACTTTTCCATTCGTGCGTAAAATGCTCCTTACCACACGCGTTACGTAATATACTATTTCCATATGATTCCAATTTAGGGGGACATACGGTATTGTTATGTTTTAAAAAATTATGTTTGTTGAATTATGAATATTATCGTCAATTAATTATAATTTTTGATTATTTATTATTTGGGCTTCAAAATGTTCTATTTAATTATTTGACAAAATTGGTACGAGGCAAGACCAAATTTCTATTCATAATATTATATTACGTAACGTGTGTGGTAAGAAGCGAGTGCGTAATTCCGTGAGTGCGTAAAATGCTTTACAACACAAGTAACGTACTATACTTTGCCTACGACCTACTTGTACTTGTATTTTTTATAAGAAGCATAAGAAATAACAGTTACATAATTAGAGGTGCTTGGTAAACTCCATCTCTCTTACTCTCTTACCAATGAAAGAAGCACATTAAAGAACTGACGTTTAATCATTATTAATATATTGTTGATAATCACAAGTCCATTTTTCAATTATAATCCATACATTTACTTAGCCCGTTGGGCTTTTCATAGTTAAACGTAGCCATATCGAATGTTTTCAAATAAAAAATTTTGAATAAAATGGCGACGTCTATTGACAGTTGCCAAGATGTTGCTAGGGAAGCCGTGCGATTTACTTTACAGCTGTGCGTTTTTTTCACAGTGCGTAATAGACGTCATTCCATTGATACCGACTGTGTGTTATTGACATCGGCGTAGCTAGGGGGGGGGCAGGGGGGGCCTGGCTCCCCCTGGTGCACCTCTGGCCCCTCCAGAAAGATTATAGTGAAGAAACTGCGTATCAAGAAAAAACATAGTAGCTGAACTTTTCATTGAATAATATTATCCACTATTATCCAGTATCTAGAAGAGGGTGCAATCCTCGCCTATTGTTTGCTGAAAATTATCAAGTATCATTGGAAATTCCCTCATCGAAACGAAAAAAGCAAGTCAGTAGCAAGCTCGCTGATTTCGTCACCTAAACAACTGTAGGACTAGGTTTGATAGACGCCACATGCTCTAGAGCTGACATAGGAGTAATTGAGTATTGGAAATAATACCCTTCTTGGTGTGCGTCATCGATTGTTAATGTCTTTCTAACACATTACGTAGGAAGAAATGGAAAAAAAGGCAGGTCTGTGATTAATCCTAATCAGAATATCACAATAATGAACCGTTTAAACGTATTACAAACGTTAACGCTAATCATTGACTTACAAAAATTTGATTGGTTGATGTTTAGATTACGCTCAAGCTCAACCTATCAATCGAGAGTTTAAAATACTATGAAGGCGTTACTTTCGTAGCGGCAATAAGTCTTACGTCTTTTTCTACTGTTACACTGACAGTTCTTGACAGGTCTGTACTTTTTGTTTACGGTCAATTATTATTTATGAAAAGTGAATATTAATCTTATTGATTTATTTATTTAAATAATACAAAAAAAATGCATGAATACACGGAAAAACATTAGTATTTTGAAAGTTCTCAAGTATTTTGAGTTAGAAAAAGAAGCTGGTAATTATTAATTGCATAGCCTTTTCGAATTTGGCTAAATACAATCCTGATGATCTTATTCATCAAATTTAAGGTTAGCTATATGTCAAAATAGCAAATAAAATAAACGACATGGCGAAAACCCGGATATACGACACACACCAAAAAGGGTATTATTTTAACTATAGATTCGTTCAGTCAACAACGAAGAAAACTTCTCTTGTAGGTAATATTAATCGCTATGTTTATAAGTTAAAAAATGTATTAGTTGCTTTTGAAATATTAAAACCACTATTCACTATTATAGCATATTTTTTTTACCATTCATTGAACAAACCTTCAAAAAATATATTTTTTTAATCCAACGTACACCTGGGGCCACGACCCCCCCTGAAAACTGAAGCTAGCTACGCCGATGGTTATTGACTGATTACAGGGGGGGTCGTAGGTGAAAATCGTTATTATATTGAATATATACACACAACGTCAAAAGTCTTGGACCCCCACATAGTTTTGTTTAAGAAATATTTTGATAGAAAAACAAAATATATTTTAAAATAGTATATTGTTTTCTGAATTTATTTTTTGTGAAAGGAGTATTTTCCACAAACTGGGATACTTAGAAAATTAAAAACAAACTAATGTGTGAATTTGTTGACAAAATGTATTGAATAAAAAAAAGTAATGAAACATGTTGTATACTGACTAATAGTCGGTATGTCCTTCTCGACGTTGCAATAACATATTGACACGTCTGTGCATTGAAATAATCAAGCGGTTGATAGTGTCTTGTGGAATATTGTTCCATTCCTCTACCGCCGCTATGACTAACTCATCTGCAGTCTGGGGTGGGTTGATTCATTGTGAATGGCTCTAGCAATGTAATCCCACATGTTCTCAATAGGATTCATATCAGGCGAGTTGGCTGGCCAATTCAATCTATTGATATGTTCTGCTTCAAGTGAATTCTGAACCTTCTTGCGCGATGTGGTCGGGCGTTGTCGTCCATAAACACAAAATTTTCGCCTAATTCGTTTCGTATGGGTTAGATAATGGGTGTAATAACTTGATCGACGTAAATTTGGCTGATCATATTCTGTGGAATTCGAATTAATGCGGTACGGCGGTTAAACATTATTACCCCCAAAACATTACGGTACCCCCTTGGTAGGGAGCAACTTCGCGGACGAAATTAAGTCGCTGTTGACGACCTGGTTCTCTCCATACTCTTTGCCGATTGTCATCACTCACCAGTCCAATTCTGGTTTCGTCTGTAAATAACACCCACCTCCACTGTTGCAGAAGCCAACCCCTGTGCTCTCGCGCCCACTGAAGACGTGCTGCACGATGACGTGGAAGTAGAGTGGGGACCCTTAATGGTTTACTAGCACGTAAATTTGCATTATGGAGTCGTCTTCGAATTGTAGGTGTCGATATAACACAGGAGGACAGGATGGACAATGACCTAGGAGGACAACTCCTCGGGAGGATGTACAATGGGTCACATGTGGCCTAAGTGCTATGAGCCTACACACTCACCCTCCCTACTCTACAGATACAGATAACACGGCGAAAGGTACCATAGATAAAGGATGCCTTTCTGAAAGGTACCCTGAAAATGACTCCGAAGAGCTGAAGCTGAAGCTGAGCGGTGTCTGCGGGCATATTGCACCAAATAACGATCCTCCCTTTCGCTAGACACTCGAGGACGTCCACTACGTGGTCTGTTTTCCACTGTATCAAATTCTTGATATCTGTGTACTATTCGCACAACAGATGATCTAGGATTGCCCAAGATTTCCGATATTTCATGATTAGAGTGTCGTGCAATTCTTGCTCGAATAAACTGAGAAATTTCACGTCCTGGCATTATAATCCACAAAAATGAAAAGAAATAATACACTAGTCACTTGGCTGAATATGCTGTCACTGCCAATATTTCTAAAAACATTGATAATAAAGTAAGGATTAGTTATCGACATCTTTTTTTGCCTTTTTTGTTTCTTAAATACATCTAATTTTTTACCACAGTAAGAAAAATAACTGGGTTTAATTAAACCAAATGATATACAGGGGGTCCAAGACTTTTGACGTTCAGTGTATTTTCGTTATACATAATTTTAATAATTATATTATTGTTACGTCCAATTTGATCTGTTCTGTAATTGTCTAATCAATTTCTAATTTTGATTTGACCAAATTACAAAAAAAGTAATTTGTCCACGACCACCTAATAATAAGTCAATATTTTACCTCCTAACTAAAGGTATATGGTACCCATATATCAACTGTCGTGAATTATGGTTCATAATACACTGTAGTGTATTATGGTTCATAATTCACGACTAGAGATGGGGGTACAATATGAAATAAACTATTAAATCTGTGTATTTTGTTCAGGAAATTTGTTTCTGACATATATCGTATCTATAAAACATTGTAATTTTTAGTATTGATACTTTTCATAACGATATTTTCTAACATTAAGTATTTTAAAACAATATATTTATAACGGTACGTTGTATTGATACTTTCTACAGTATCGCCCATCTCTATATATGTCAAATTATTTGAAGTAGCTGCCACAACATTTTGAGGTTAGTAATATGCCAAATCGCTACTGACTTTTATTTATTAATAAATAAACTAAGTGTCGTGGACAAAGTATAGTATTCTACTCGCAATTTATGGCCATAATTCACTTGGGTGACTTGCGCCCCTCGCCTGCGGCTCGTGACGCAAACGTCACTCATCGTGAATTATGGCTATCGTAAATTGCTCGTTTAATAATATACTATTGAACTTTTATTTTGTGTAGTCGCCAATTTTTATCACTATAATTCACAAGCTGTCTATATGTGCACTTATCAATATTATACTTCATTTAACTGCTTTCCATTATAGATAAACTTATACTGATACATCATTTTATGTTTTTGTTAATGATATATCGTTGACGATTGGTCAGTATGAGTGTCATACGATAAATCTACCATAATAGGCCGCATACTATAATATAATGATAATATTATCATATTGGAGAAACGCGCACTGCATCTTCTCTTATCTCATATCAATGTTCGTGAATTGAATTGTATTGACATAACAGAAGTAACTTTGTTAAATATACAGGGTGACTCGTTAATAAGTACCGAAAATTAGAGGCGTGATACATAGTTAAGAAATATTTAAAATACCCAAATGCAACTTTTCTCTAACCTTCTTAGTTTGTGAGATACAGGCTGTTAAAAGGTGCAAAAGAAATACACATTTTATTCAATACCTTCTCGTAGGATAGAAGTACGCATTTAAAATTTTTTGGAGGTTATTGTCTCTTCAAAACACATCAACAGTATTAATTATGTCAAATTCCAAAAAGCCAGTGGCGTGGTATGAGAGGTTCGTAAACTTTTATTGTACCATATTTTAGAAACACCTTATATTTAGACTTAAAAACTTTTGTACGCAATTCTTTATTAAATTTCCTACATAAAAGGTACTCCTTGTTGAACTCGATAGAACACTCCTTTTTCAAGATTTTTTACTTTTTATTAAAGTAAGACACTTTTTTAAGTTGTTTTTTTCTTAAATACATTATGTAGTACCTACTTGAAGATCACTAAAAAATTTACAAAAAAACGTTTCTCATGGGTTTGTAATTCATAATTATTTAAGGGAAGTGTTAAGAAAACATTTACGACTACTACAAATTTATTGTTTAAAAACATGAAAAAGTGTCCTATCTGAATAAAAAGTTGAAAATATGGAAAATGGAGTGTTCTATCGAGTTTAACAAAGAGTACCTTTTATGTAGGAAATTTAATAAAGAATTGCAGACAAAAGTCTTTAGCTCTCCATACAAGGTATTTAAAAAATATGGTATAAATAAAGTTTACGAAATCCTCCTACCACGCCACTGGCTTATTAAAATTTGACATAAATAATACGGTCGATGTTTTTTGAAGAGACATTAACCTACAAAAAATTTCAAGTCTGTACTTCCATCCCCCGAGAAGTAAATAAATAAAATGTGAACTTCTTCTACACCTTTAAACAGCCTGTACCTCACAAACTAAGAAGGTTAAAGGAAAGTTGCATTTGGGTATTTTAAATATTTCTTAACGATCTATCATGCCTCTGATTCACGGCACTTATTTACGGGACTCCCTGTATAGAGCCACGACTGCAATTCAGGGGTGCTATTCTCGAATTCATACGCAACAATACGTATACGCAGCGTATACGAACTTTTACGTATGGAAATAATCGTATACTAAGATTCATGTGCATTCTTGAACACTATACGACTTCTTCATTCGTCTACGTAATTTGTGGTCGGATGAAAACTTGACAACACTGTGCCAAAACTGCCAATGTGTCAATTTTCTCATGGTTTACAACATGTTTACAATATAATAATAATAAAAATTTTGTTTATAATCTAAAAAACCGCGAAAACGTTCCGACTTGAACCTATCTTGTAGTTGCCTGTTGAAAATAACACACGGAAAATTAGATTTAACTGAATTCATAGAAATATTATCAAATGGAGAAAACAAAGGGAAACAACATCCGATCAGCGTAAGGAGTTGGTGGATTTTATTAAAGCCATCCACAACTCAACTCAACTGAGATATTTCTTATTCACATAAAATTGACTTGTATATCCACCCACATCAAACAAAAAACAAATCAATTTGAAATTTCATTTCAAACTTTACACAATCATAACAAAAAATAGAGGTTAACCCCTTCTTTTTGATCATAAGATGCCATATGCGCATGCCCCTTATGAAAACTCGCATTCGCATAGAAGAATCGTATGCCTAGTACCCATACGTGTGAATTCGTACGACTGGCGGATGCTTTATTTCGTATACTACGATTCAAGAATACCTACAACTACAAGTCATACGCAAATTGTCTATGACCATCAAATTTCGTATACGCAATTGACTCGAGAATAGCACCCCTGAACTGATCCAGATTTTTCCGTAGTCCTTTGCATCTTTAACAAATGTTATCTCATGTATAAGGTGGGGAACGTCATAAAAACTTACTAAATGCAGAGTATCGTGGGGATTACCTCATACGTCTTAAAAATTTTGGTTGACGATATGAAAATCATTCTAAAGTTTGTCAGGATATGAAAATATCAATAGCGGCTTTTTTCAATGGTCAAATGAGTGTGATGGATTGAACAAATTAGATATAATAAGGAGTACTTACTTGAATTTTGATAAAAATTTGTTTTTTTATTAATAAATTATATAATTTTTGTACTGTATTTATAAAAAAATATGTGGGAGATTAGAAATTTGACCTATTTTTGAAGGTTATAAAATTATTTGAATTGTATAGATACTGATAAAACTGAAGGTAAGTCATCAAGAAATGGCGAAAGAAAAATTGTTGATTTTATCCTTGATTTTAAGCTAAAATGTATCTTCAAATTTATAGTAGGAAATTCGCTAAATTGAAAAAAAAGTGATAAAATAATGTAGTAGTTAAAATTGTAGTGATAACTTTGTGTCCAAAAAAATAATAAATAAATTTTAATTATTTTTTCTACAATCACATTGATAACTAGGCTTTTCCGCTTGCCATTGACAACGAAAAGTTGACGTTTCTTGAGCAGTTACTTTACGCTCGCCGAGCGTAAAAAATGGCAAAACGCTCGTTGCCCATAACAACCGATACTGCAAACACAATTGTATTGACAGTGGCAGATATAAAAGCTTGAAACATATTTGAATTGACAGATTTTAAAAGTTTTTATGATTTCTACTTTATATTTGTTTTTAATAGTTACAATTATGTGATTGCAGAAAAAATGTTGTACATTATTGCTTTCGAGTAATTACCATTACTCTCAAGCAATAATGTATCACTTTTCGCTCTTAATACATAAATAACTATTCTCATGATTGTTATGTTTTACTGGATGGATGTACGACGTGGATGATATGATCTTAAAATTCCCCCCATGAAACAAAAATCAGCCTCTTTCTTTATAGTATCTTTTTCGATGCCGCACCCTGTATAATAGTATATTATTAAACGAGCAATTTATGATAGCCATAATTCACGATGGGTGACGTTTGCGTCACGAGCCGCAGCTGAGGGGCGCAAGTCACCCAAGTGAATTATGGCCATAAATTGCGAGTAGAATACTATACTTTGTCCACGACACTTAATTTATTTATTAATAAATAAAAGTCAGTAGCGATTTGGCATATTACTAACCTCAAAATGTTGTGGCAGCTACTTCAAATAATTTGACATAGGTATATAGAGATGGGCGATACTGTAGAAAGTATCAATACAACGTACCGTTATAAATATATTGTTTTGAAATACTCAATATTAGAAAATATCGTTATGAAAAGTATCAATACTGAAAATTACAATATTTTATAGATACGATATATGTCAGAAACAAATTTCCTGAACAAAATACACAGATTTAATAGTTTATTTCATATTGTACCCCCATCTCTAGTCGAGAATTATGAACCATAATACACTACAGTGTATTATGAACCATAATTCACGACAGTTGATATATGGGTACCATATACCTTTAGTTAGGAGGTAAAATATTGACTTATTATTAGGTGGTCGTGGACAAAGTACATAACCATATAATTTGCTAAATATAATTAATATAAAATGACTTTTTTATCATCAATTAAAGAAATTATGTAACATTACATTTTAAAAACATTCATTAAAAATAAAAACCCAGTTTTTTTTTATGGAAATATACAGACACCTCTAATAACATAATAGAAAATCAACTAATTTGTTATTTTATCAATAATACATTTTGTATAAATAACAAAAAAAACTGCCTCATTAATATCTCGAAATCTTAGAGAACTTTGTACTTATAAATCTTCAATTATCCTGAATATTTCCCTCATGTGTAAAAAATCCCATGAGAGGAGTGCAATTATCGATTGATTACAGCGGTAACTGCACTGTAGAAACCGAAAGAGCACTGCAATAATTGCATTGTTCACGTATCCACGGTAATCCCATTGTGAATCCATGATAATTAAAAATGAAATCGGTTTGACAAGTAAAGTCAAAAAATATTTTTTAAAATGTCTCGTTTCGGATGTGATTAATTGGAAATTATAGAGAATAAAGTGATGGAAAGTGAACCAAAGAACACCAAACACAACAGACAATACGTGTGGCGACAATTTATGAGCTTTTGTGCTGAAAAAATATATACATTGGAAGATACAACACTGATCAAATAGTTATGAAAAAATCGTATTTTTGGGTCTTTTTATTTTGTTTGTACCTAACAGCATGTTTTAAAATGGATATTTTGTATTAAAAAAAAAGAAATAGGAATTTAATATTTAAATCAATGTTTGTATTCGGGAAATATTCCCCCGAATTACACTCAAAATAACCAGATAATTTTGCATTACAGCGTGTTGTCTAAAAACTACATTCGGTCATTTTCACACTGAAAATGAATATGAAATGAATATGAAATGAATATGAAATGATTATGAAATGAATATGAAATGAATATGAAATGAATATGAAATGAATATGAA
>CAJUYI010000485.1:42058-79260 GCA_910591695.1 Galerucella pusilla
TAAGATGGTATATAACTGTCTACAATC
This sequence comes from Galerucella pusilla, assembly GCA_910591695.1. NCBI lineage: Eukaryota > Metazoa > Arthropoda > Insecta > Coleoptera > Chrysomelidae > Galerucella > Galerucella pusilla. The sequence goes on from CAJUYI010000485.1 coordinate 42,086, forward strand.
CCTTGAAATACTAGGCAAGGAAAACAGAGTCATTTTGGCGTGGGTGCCGGCACATCGAGGAGTGGAGGGCAATGAGGAGGCCGATACTCTGGCAAAAAATAAGCAGATCCTGGAATGGAGCAGAACAAACCTACGTATTCGGACGGGACTGCTTACAGGACATTGTAGACTAAATTACCACCTAAAGAAGATGAGTCTGGTTCAGACCTTGGACTGTAGGTTCTGTAATTTGGAGTACGAAACTGCGGAGCACATACTATGCTCATGCCCAGCCTTGGGCAGGGTGAGGTATAAATTATTCGGTTTTAGTACCTTAGTACGACTTCAAAAAAGTATCACCAAATACAACCATGGACTCCGTCAGAAGCACAGGCTTGTGGGGTGAATTTTAATCCCTAGTGGTGAGCCACAATAGACCTAACGAAGGTTGCGAGAAGGCCCAACTCACATAGAACCTAACCCTAACCTAGGTAAGTTCCTCTTCTATCCATTAACTCGTCCACTTTGTTTTATGAGTCATTTTATTACAAATACACATTTTATTACTTCAGCTTCTATGTATACAGATTATACAAATAATCTAGTAGCCAATTTGATCTAGTATGGGCATATAAAGAAATAAACGAAAACCAAAATTTCTTGTCACTCTCAATATCACAGTCGGACTGTTCTAAATACAATCGAGATATTCATGAACGAATCAATATATAGCACTGTCTCTATTCGCCGGTATTGTTATCTTCATCGACAAGGAATAATACAAACTGTTGTTTGTTGACAGGACCGTACTAAATTTAATTCGAATTTGTATAACCATTTACATGAGGTTAGTAGAGCATGATAGTTCAATTGAGACAAAAAGATAAATGATTTTGTATAGAAAACACATAAAATACGATTGTTGTCTTTTTTATTTTGCATAATATATAGTGCTTGAAAAAAGTAGTAAATCTAAAGTTTTTGAAAGTAATCTCCATGGAATTAATTCTTGAAGCAGTTATACCACTCGCTTTTGGAAAAATAAATAAGAAAAGTTGTCCAGAAAAATGTGTCTCCTCTAGGGACAGTATAGCGGATGTCCCAAGATATCGTATACAGGCAATATCTCGCTTATTTGACAAGATAACTAATTAATAAAAAAACTGCATTGAATAGCATTGAAGTACCCTCTTAATGGCTTATGGAAAAATGTCTTACATTTGACAGACCTGTGGTAGCTTATTTTCAAATGGCACCCCCTGTATATTGTCATTGAAAATTGCGTGTCGTTATATTTGGAATATAACGATAGCATATACTTGGTATTTTTTTCAAACAAAAGCATCAATATCTTAGGAAGAATGAATTTCAGTTAAAATACCTCTAAAAAACGAACACAGCAAGTGTTCAAAATTATTTCCTGCAAAATCCATGCAAGCTTCAAAACGTGTTAAAAGCTTTTTTGTGCAGGCGTCTGAATCATAGCTGGTGTAACGCTACGACATGCTTCACGAATGCGTTCTTTAAGATCATCTAAATCATAAAATACATCAGCCTAGAATTGTAATCTTGCATCAGAGCTGAACATAAGAGAATATTTGACGCAAGATTTGGCGAAATACTATTAGTCACGATTTATATTTTTTAATAAACTGCTGCACTTTGTATTATTTTGGAAAAGTCAATTTATTTTTAAAAAAGATAAAATTCTCCATCAACTTGATATTTAAAATTCCCGCTGAAATTTATAGTTCCTGTGGCCAAACTTCAGATGGCTCTCAAGACAGCAGTCACTGCTGACAACGTAAGAGTTACAATTCTAAATTTAGGTTGAAGTATTTTATGATTAAGAGGACGGTGCCTGCACAACAACACTTTTAACACGTTTTGCAGCTTGCAGCCTTGCAAAGATTCTGAGGAAATAATTTTGAACACTTGATGTAATTTTTTGTTCGTTTTTTTTTGGATTGCATCAGAGGTATTTTAGTTGAAATTCATACTTTATGAAATATTGATGTTTTTGTTATCAATTGAAAAAAATATCAACTATTGTTGTATTCCAAATAGAACGACACGCAATTTTCAATGACAATATATAGTGGGCGCCATTTGAAAATAAAAAGTGAGGGGTAGCAACCACAGGGCTGTCAAATGCAAAAAAAATGTATGCCATTAGGAAGGTACTTTAATGCCATTCAATGCAGTTTGTTTATTTATTAATTATCTTCTCAAATAATCGAGATATTGCCTGTATACGATAACTTGGGACACCCGGTATAATATCCATACCCCTATAACTGCGGAATATCTCACAAAAAGGTTCACGCTCTTTTGTACGTGTATTGAGTGTATTAATACATTACAAAGCATCAACCAATTTATTTTAACGACCTTACGAGTGTTAATATGAATTGTCGTATACCAGCTTGAGAAAGTCACATCCTTAGATACCAAGCAAATTAAATATAAAATCGAGATGGACTGTTATGAGGTGGTTATGAACTGTGACCTTGCATTTCGTAAAAATATTGACGGAAGACGAAATTAACAGTGGTTAGATTTATATGATGCAGAATTATTCAAAAGAATTTTTAATGAAGATTTCTGTGGTACGAATACGATCCAAGAAGTTACAGTTTCTTAGAAAATATTCCGAATAAAAAGGTATCAACTTAATAAAAACCAACGATTTTGGATGTGTTTTGAAAATATTTTCGTTGCACTAAAAAAGGCGACCTTACGTTTCACAAATTTTCCAGTTTAAAATTACAAATAGAACCATTAAAACATTCGTAAATAATACGACAAACTGCATAAGTAGTACCTGCCACAATTGCAATTTAAAAGGGAAATTTAATATTGACGTTAATTGTCTGGTACTGCACAATTTTTTTTTGTGTAATTTCGCTTGCGATTGAACGGAAAAATGCAGGTTAGAGGAAGTCATGCGATGCAGAAACATTGCTACTTAATAAGGTAGTAATTTTAAATTTAAATAAACGTTATATTTTTGAAAAATTAAATATATTTAGGTATAAGTAGCTAGTTTTGAAAGTGGAAAATTGTTATAATTACAGGCTATTTTTAATAAGAATTGCTAAATACAGTATAAAAATAGAAAATACAACAAAATATTGCGTGCCAGTTAAAAATACCTCATTTGTATCAGATCTACTACCCTGAATTGACTACGAATAAATCAGGTTGGACCATAGCTTGTTTAACAAGCCATGATAATATCAACTATCTTTTTTCCTACCTCCATTAACTATCAAAATAGTCTGCAAAACCATCTAATTTGGGACACCCTGTAAGCATTATTCGAAAATTGTACCTCAACACCGTTATTGAAGGTATAGGTTTGTTTCAGCTGTTCAAATTCTGGCTTAGCCTGTTTAATAATCAACAATTTCTACAATATCTACTTGTGTATTTTCCTAAACTATTTTTTCTCCAACTAAACTCTCTTCAGGTCATTCACCTGCCCTGTCATTTGTAATATTTTCAATTTTCATGATTTACAATCAAATATATCATTAGAAAACACACTTCTCTTATCTCTCAATACAAAGTTGACCCACTGAAAATTCTTTATCCCTATTTCAATTCCAAAAATAAAAGTTCATTGTGATAGTGCTATATAATATTTCTATGTGATCGACAAATAAAATAACTGTCAACTTTAAAACAAAGACTCTATTTTGAAAGCAAATAATTATGTGTTGATAAATTGGGTAATCTATGTTATAAATATACTTTATAAATAGATTATTTACATTGTTTCTTTTTTATTAAATATTAGATAATATCTTTATTGTAAGGTTCTCTCTAAACCAGTGAAATAATTTTTTCATTCCTTTCAAAAAATAATTTAAATAAAAGCACAAGAGGCACAGCTCATCTGTCCTCCTATATAGTATGTACTACACAATCCCATAAATTGAACATATTGTATATATAAGGTAAAGTATTCAGTGCTGCCTAATGTACCCTTATAGCATTTTATAGGAACATTTACTAAGACATAGGAGGCAGGCCTGTTACTATCTTGGGTACCGCTTGAAATGTTGTTTTGGTGTGTTAGGTATATCTTTGAATTTTTCTTCAAGTTATGTATTTAAATAATATACTGATATCTGTATACTAAATATCATACCAGTTTCATCATCACAAATAATGAAGATTACAAGTTTTTCAAATCAAATAATTGTAATACAATAAAATTGTAAACATAGAATTGCTGTTAGTGCCAAATTTAGTTACCTTTTTTGTTTGATTGAGAAGTTTGAATACCCATAAATTTTGAAAGAAATTTTAGCTTAGCATATATGAATGTTTTTACTATTCACAAGACTTTGACAGTTATGGTAAAACACAAAACACAGTATTGAACAAGCATATGAAGATTGATGTAGAGGCACTGTTAATGGTTTCATAAGGTGATTAGTGAAGATAAAAGAACAGCTTGCATTATTATAATGCTAAAGTAAATTGCCATAATTTCGAAATAATGGGACACTTGCTGTTTGGTCCACACCTAGGACCTAAGTTTTTCAATCTTTGCATGTTCAAGATAAATGACTATAGATATATAGGCCACATATTTCATAAGTGTCTCATTTACATTAATTTCATATGCACACATAACACTCGAGGTTACAGACAAGGAGACAAGTACAACCCAATCAGTTACTAGATTAAATATCTTGGAAAATATGCTTTCACCAACATACAGCTTTATTTCATTGGGGAATTAGGAATTTAAAAATATGAAGAGATCCTCAATAGAAAATACTTAATAAACAGATTAACCTATAAATAAAATCTGAATATTATATTTATTATAGCTGCTTACTAAGTAAACAATATTATTGTCCTGGTAAAGTAGCAAATTTGTACGTGGTATATTTTCAATTCAAGATTTAATAAGGATATTTATTTTTTATTGCGTACCAGATACATTAAACATTAACAAATAGGTTATGTCACAAGATAATTGATTTATTTAAATAGAAAATTGAACATACCTTCAATTGAAGAACCACGTAGATAATAAATTTAAATAATATGTAGGATAAAAATTCAAACTAAATAATATTAAAATGTAAAAAATCCAGTTCACGTAACACAACAACCATAACTGAGTGACTAATGAACAGATGTCTAGTCTAAGATTTTTAATACATTTACTACTGTAATACAAAAATAAATGAGATCGGAAATATAAGGAAGAAATATAAACCAGACAATAATTGTCTAATATTATCATTTTATTCAGTAAAATTGTTGTTAATTACCATAAACTAATAATGCAAGCACGTACCAATTTATTTGTAGTCACTACTGAATAGTATTTACTTCTTTTTTTAAATGGTCCTTCTTAAAATCACACCTATGCTCGACAGCTACATTGACAATTTTAATAAGTGCTGAATTAAATTTTGATTGTTGGCCGTAGTATGCTGAACTTAATTGTTTATTATTATTAATTGATTAATTTATTTTCTGTACACTGATCATATCTGTTGTAGATACCTTGTTTTGAAACTATGATTTATGAGATTTGTAGTGTCATCTTTAACTAGAATATTATAAAATTCATTATATATTGAGATGATAACTAAATATTTATTACCATTGACCATTTAGTTCATCACCAGATAATTTTAACAAAAATTTGACAAAGTTTCTACATAGTGACTATCTTCAAACAGTTAGACAGCTACATTGGGTCTGCTGTATTTTACATGTTTACAAAATTTAAACTAGGGTTTAATTGATTAATTTCTAGTTTATTGAAATAATTATAGATTTGTATTTATTTAAATAGGGTTCCTAAGGGTTTTGCAGCTTTTAAGGGCGAAGCTACTAGTGACATCTTTGACTGCAAAGCCGAACTATTTGTCACATGACACCACGTGAATATTCGATAATTTGCAGTTGCTGAATTTGTACAGTGAATGTCAGACGTGTCTTTGTAACAGTGAAAATGGCATCGACGATTTCGGCAAGACAGGCCAATCGAGAACATGTTTTAGCTGTTTCTCGAGACTTTATATCCCAACCAAGACTCAGTAAGTATTTTATTCTGATAATATACAATCATCTTGTTCTAAAAAAGACTCAAAATTGGGTGGGTCATGATAACTAATGGTGGACAAGAAACGGGTCATATGACCAAAATTTCCTTTATTATTATTGATTATTTTTGGGATAGTGGATATTTTGAAAATATTCCTCCTGGAATTTGTATTTTTATACTACATTTTACATCCCGATAACTTTTGATCTTACTTATGATCAGCTGTTTATGTTATCATGTGACATCTTAAATACTGCCACTCCTCGTAAAAAATACATTTTAAATAAAAAACAATGTTTTGAGCTTAAAGCAAGAAATCATTAGATCAATAAATTGAAACATTATATAAATTACTATTGATATTACTCTTTTTTTATCTCAAATTAGACATATTTATTAAAGATGTCTTAAATTATTTATTAAATACTAGGTACAACTTAAGCCCTATCATGCTAGTAACGTATGAGAAAGGGTTAAATGGAAAACGAGAAAATTCTACAAGGTCAGCTACAAAATTTGTAACTTTATACAGTGAAGAAAAGTAAGTTTTAAAATAAAGTGACTTGACAATGTCTTTTAGTCCCCAGTGTTGTCTTTTTTTTCTTAACCACCTAATAAAAATCTATTCTTTCTAAGCTCTACATTATTTGCACAACCTTAAGACAACTGTTTAATTAAATTTGAACCAATATTACTTCCATCTGTATAAGGATTCAAATGCTAAGAGGGATAAGTGTTAGATTCTTAGTAATAGATATAGATTTTGGAAACCATTTTTGTAAATATACCATTGAATCATTGCAGAAATATATTTAAGCGATCTTTTTTCAGCTTACAAAACCGTTTCTGGTGTCAACGGGCCTCTAGTAATTCTAGAAGATGTCAAATTTCCTAAATTCAATGAAATTGTACAACTCAAATTACATGATGGAAGCTTACGATCAGGTCAAGTTCTGGAAGTTAGTGGTTCAAAAGCCGTAGTACAAGTATTTGAAGGTACATCTGGTATTGATGCAAAACACACAGTTTGTGAATTCACAGGAGATATTCTTAGAACTCCCGTATCAGAGGATATGTTGGGAAGAGTATTTAACGGATCGGGAAAACCAATCGATAAAGGTAAGCTTAAATTTTAACAAACAGTGGATTTATTATACAAAAATGATGTTTTTCAGGACCTCCAATTTTGGCAGAAGATTATTTAGATATCCAAGGTCAACCTATTAATCCATGGTCTCGTATTTACCCCGAGGAAATGATTCAAACTGGTATAACTGCCATTGATGTGATGAATTCCATTGCCCGTGGACAAAAAATTCCAATTTTCTCAGCTGCTGGTTTACCACACAACGATATTGCTGCTCAGATTTGCAGGCAAGCTGGTCTTGTCAAAGTTCCAGGAAAATCCGTTTTGGATGATCACGAAGACAACTTTGCCATCGTATTCGCTGCTATGGGTGTTAACATGGAAACAGCTAGGTAATCATATATTACTTTCATAATCATACTCGTATTTTATAACCTTAATGTGACTGTTTAGATTCTTCAAACAAGATTTCGAAGAAAACGGATCTATGGAAAATGTATGTCTGTTCTTGAATTTGGCCAATGATCCTACTATTGAAAGAATCATCACTCCTCGTCTTGCACTCACAGCTGCCGAATTTTTGGCTTACCAATGTGAGAAGCACGTTCTGGTTATCTTAACTGATATGTCCTCCTATGCTGAAGCTCTGCGTGAGGTTAGTGTCTTCAAATAATTAGAAGTTTTCATATTTTTATTACCTTTGATCAAATGTCATAAATTGTCAAAATAGAACCGCTAACGTCTCTTTTTAATAATTCACATAGTTTTGTGTCAATTGTCAAAGCCTTGTTCTGTATCAACTGTCAATTGTCAACCGAGTTGTCAACTAACTGATTGGATGGTTTTGTGTCAGCTGTCATCTTTCTCATTCTTCTATATTTTTTTAATGTTTTAGGTATCCGCCGCTAGAGAAGAAGTACCCGGTCGTCGTGGTTTCCCAGGTTACATGTACACCGATTTGGCCACCATTTACGAACGTGCCGGTCGTGTAGAAGGTCGTAACGGATCGATTACTCAAATTCCAATCTTGACTATGCCCAACGACGATATTACTCATCCCATTCCCGATTTAACAGGTTATATTACCGAAGGACAGATTTACGTAGATCGTCAGTTACACAATAGGCAAATTTATCCACCAATCAACGTATTGCCGTCTCTGTCACGTTTGATGAAGTCCGCCATCGGTGAAGGTATGACCAGAAAGGACCATTCTGACGTTTCTAACCAACTGGTAAGTGAAATTCTATCAACAAACTATTTATTTATACATATATATGTCTTTGCCAACGCTGTTCCAATTTCGCGGGTCCTGTATAAATAGTTTGGCAAGTTTATCTGAAACTACGGGAGTGCGTTCCGGCACGGCTGGAGCCAAACCAGAATTAACATAGGACGTTCCATTCCAGCTGAAGCTTGTTAAAATAGGTTGGCTTAGTTCGTTCAGATCAAGCTTGAGCCATGTAACTTTTGGGGGCAACCGCGAGCGTCTCCCGAGTCGGTTATACGATTTCTGATTGGTGGCTCAGCTTCTTAGGTTAGTTGTGTTTATGTATGTTTAGGTTAGGTTAGAAGTTGGACTTTTCTTTTCATTTTTGTATTGTTGATAATTCTTGAACATATTATCAGGTCAGAGATATTATCGTTCTTAACAGTCTGGTTTTGCAATGGAAAACGAAATTATTGAGGTAGTTGTAATTGATGAACAAAACGACACCTATATAATGAGAGCCGCCTGTTAGTACAAAATTAAGGAAAGTCAATTATCTCAAAGTATAAATTATATTCTCTATTTCTCTAGATGGGACAACATATCATGTTCCAACAGGAATAGGAGCATTAATTCATGGGTTACTTATTGTCTTGGATAACAATAAGTTTATAAAAATTTGCTTGCCAACAACAGAGAGTTCATAATAATTATTATATTTAACATTCTCTTTACCTCCTATATCAAAAAAAGATTTCTTTGGCTATCTAATAAACTACCCATCAATAATACATTCTTGTTGGGATTCATGTCCATATCGCTAAAATTGAGAAAATTTAAATCCCATTTAAATCATAATTCAGAGTTTATAAATCACAAAACAAACATGTCACTTGTCAGTGATGGCTTTGGTCGTTCCAACACAAAAATAGCCACTTAAGTCTACACTGTGGAAGGGACGAAGTCAGTTTTGGGTTTGGCATTAGCCGTTTTGAACGCACTCCGGGGCATCGGTAAGAGACGAGGAAACATGGCGCATATCTGACATAAACTTGCAAATGACGTACAGTACCTTTTTTACCAAGTAAAACTGAAAATACAAAGGTCACTAACAATACCAACGCCACTGGATAAATCAATATCAATCAATTGACGAAGTGAGAGAAGAACACACGCGGGCGCCTGCCAATAAAAAGTCAGCTGGTCAGGCCCTTCGATAAAAATCACCAATTATGTAGTTCGGAGGGTGTGGTCATTATGGTTTTCGCACAACGCTGCCAGAGCTTGAAGAAGCCCATAGCAAATTTGGAAAAGTGTTCATCTTTTAATATTCATAAATTGGAAAAATAATGTTGATAGACAAAATCCAAGGAAAAAAGCACATTAAAGAGTTAATGTTTAATCATATTGTTAATAATAAAAAGTCCCTTTTCCAATTATTATCACTACATACTTAGCACTTTAGCTTTTTCATAGTTAAACGTGGCAATATCGAATGATTTCGACTGCATTCCTTTCACGGCTTCAGATAAACTTGCCAAAGTATAGCATATTCAGCAATAAATAGTTGTATGTATGTATGTATTTTGGGGTGACATTCACTGAGACCTAAAAGAACTATTATGCCCCCTTACTTCTACTCAGTTTCTGAGGAGAGTCTCAGAAACTAATGGTTTCTTTAGTCCTATTTCCCGGAGGAATTTTAGGATGTCTGCAGGCTTCAACTTAGGTAAATGCGAGGGTAAATGTTCCTTTTCTATCCAGTAATCTCCTAGGTGCTGAGCTCTTCCTCCTCCACTATTTTGTGCTTTTTCGGGTGCCCATTCAGGCGACAATGTCCCGTTAGGATCTCTGTTAAAACTCTTTGACTTATGCATTCATTTGATCTCAATAGGTTGTAGTCACCCAGAAGAGTCTTTGATTGTATAAGCCCTACTAGATCCTTCCAATGGTCAGATCTTTTTCTCGGCTTTACCTATTTCCTTCAATATTACATTGGGACTGATTACGCAAAAGGGTTCAGGCCCGCAGAAAAGTATTCCAATCTCTGCTAGTTCATCTGCGATTTAATTTCCTTCTATTCCAGTGTGTCCTGGAATTCATAGTAAGGTGACCATATTGTTCTCGCATAGTTCATTGAGTTTGTCTAGGCATTCCCACTACTGTTGTAATCTTAGGCATAACCATTTACCTTGAGGTTATTGAAAAAGAAGATTTTTGACACTACTACTTTAAAATGGGACTAGACTTGTTTATATGTATTTGAATCAGCTCCTGGATGATTTAGATGTACAATTGGTCCCGGTAGGTGGTGCTGCAATCGTTTTCATACTGAATTTATCCTAAAGGCTGGACCAATTTTGTTTCTGTCTGTTTGAGTAGTAGCCTAGATGATTCAGATTCTCAATTGGTACCGGTGTTTGTGCTGCAATCGTATTCACTCTGAACTTCGCTCCAAATATGTCTAAACTACCTTGGGGTTGGTTTAAATATGTATATTTTTTTTCAGTACGCTTGCTACGCCATTGGTAAAGACGTACAAGCAATGAAGGCAGTAGTGGGAGAAGAAGCTCTAACGCCCGACGATCTCCTTTACCTCGAGTTTTTGACTAAATTCGAAAAGAACTTCATCAGTCAAGGTAACTATGAAAACCGTACGGTCTTCGAGTCTTTGGACGTCGGTTGGCAACTACTCCGCATCTTCCCCAAAGAAATGTTGAAACGTATTCCAGCCAGCATATTGGCCGAATTTTATCCAAGAGACTCTCGTCATTAGTTCGATCGTGTATAAAACAAAAAAAAGGGAAATTTATATATTAGGGAGTTTGTTAGGTTTGTTACAAAAAAAATTATGTCCACTTATTGTATGAACGATCCTGTTCTTCTGAAATTGTAATTTTATCAAAAATAATTTTAGGCCGATGCAATTTTTTGTAAATAATTTACTTAAAAATGGCGCGTTCTTTAAAAATGAATGCGTCCGATATATTTTTTATGGTCGTACAGAGTGGCTTGCTTGTTTAATTGAACTGAAAGTTTGATTTGAATTTGGGCCGCTCTGTATTGTGCCCGATGTACGACATTTTTTTTCTTCTGTAATTTCAAAAGTTTAAAAAATATTTACTTACTATTTAGATTAATTCTAGATGAATATAAGACAATACCATATTGTAAGTTGATATTTTTCGTTGTTTGATGTTGGCACAATCCCTTCCTTTATTATTATTCTCACATATTTCTATATATTTTTTCAAAAAGTGGAAAAAATTAACATTCCATTAAATGTCATTGCCCAATTGTATAAAGCAATATATTACCTCTTACCATTCGATGAAGCTTTTTTTCAGTATTTTATGGTGAACGGAGACTTTTTTTTTCTTGATGTAGGTTTTGACATTTTTCGATGTTACTGTAAAAATCTAATTTTATGTTGAATAGATTAGTGTACAAAAATGTGAATAAACACTATACATATGTTGATGAATTATTATTTTTCCGCATTTTTTCCTTTATCCAAGATAACCCGTCTTAAGGCTGGGACACACCTAACCACACCTTTTCCGATCCAACTACAGACCATAAATGTATAGACCATTCCAGCTCTGTTAGTTTACTGGTAAACAGCGAATGACAGTTAATTAGAAATCAGTTCTGACAACCAACTGATTTACAGCACATGCCAAAACACAAACTCCAGCTGATTGTGGGACTCAGCCAAATATATATCAAGTTAGCGGGCCAACTAGTGCTAGAATAACTTTTGACAAGCTGAAAAATTGCCGTTTTCTTGCCGTGAAATTTTTAGAATTTGCAGTTAATTATTTAAAATAAAAATGGTATAGCCCGCTAACTGACCCCCTGGAATATTGCTTTCCTTTGCGTAGTAATTTAAATTCAAGACATAGATAATTGCCGTTCAAGAAAATATCATCTACAGCATTGTGGCACGATGGCATGGGGGCAAAATGGGAAAAACATATTTCTGCGTATTAACTTGGCGGGCAACCCCCTGAAACATGGCTTCAATCTTCACGACATTCAATTGCAAATGTGCAGATAATTGCCGTTCAAGAAAATATCATCTACGGCATGGGGGCAAAATGGGAAAAACATATTTTTCTACGACCGTGCGTTTTAACCCACTTTCCCGCACTAGTGCGGGAAAGTAAAATTATGCAAATTTTGACCTTATTAGATAGTTTTTTATTTCGGAAGTTATAACTATTGTTACACTAGGTGAATAAATAGTCCATCAAATAAAACTACATCTTTTCTAGCTTTTTGTTGCATTTTTAATTTTTTTTGGAAAATATAAAATAATGGAGATTTTTTGATATAACTGTACATTCTTCAAAGTGGTGTCATAAATCAACTATCAAACCACCCCTTTTTTATATAGGAAAAATACAAGGTGTCCCAAAAAAGAGTGACTGATTTTAAACATAAATGCACAGCTTATTAATTGCTCCAAAGAGATGGGGTTTTCACTAGTTCCACTAGTTTATCAAAGAGATTTTTTTAGGCTTGGCTGGCATTTCATCCCATCAACACAGGGTGCTTTACTAATGTTGGTCAAATTCAAAGGGGAAAATATGTATTATTTTAAATGGAACACCCTATAATTTTTGATCTCATTTGAAAGAGCAATCATTCTCCTTTCCAAAAATGTATGGTTTCCTATTTTTTGTTTCATTAACCACAAAGATATTCGAGGTTTCATGTAGTAGTACATTTTTAATTAGTAATTTCATATGAACGTATTTTGATGCCTTAAATGGCTTAAATCAACTCATGCTGTGACCGTTTGACGCATAACAACAAAATCAGCAATTTTGACCACCACATCATTCGTTAATAGCACGAGATTCATTAAACACTTTTTTTAATGATGGTCGGTCTGGACCGATTGAATGGGCACCGCGGTCTCCTGAATTAACTGTCCCAGTTTTTTTTCTCTGGAGATATGTGAAGGATAGATGCTACAATCCTTAGCCTAACAATTTAGCAGAACTAAAAAATAATATCAGGAACATTATTGAAAACATTCCGCAAGAAATGTTAGAAAATTCATTTGAGAATTTAAAATTTCATTTAGAGTTATGCATAAACGAAGAGGGTAGGCATATGCAGCATTTATTGTAACTTTTTTGTTCTTTCTTCTTCATATGTATTGAATAATGTTATCATGTTTTCTTACTAAATAAACTGTTTGTCAGATTTGTTGGCAATTATTCATGTAATTAAAAATGTACTACTACATGAAACCTCGAATATCTTTGTTGTTGATGAAACAAAAGATAGAAAACTATACATTTTTGGAAAGGGGAATGATTGCTCTTTCGAATGAGATCAAAAATTATAGGGTGTTCCATTTAAAATAATAAATATTTTCCCCTTTAAATTTGACCAACATTAGTAAAACACCCTGTGTTGACGGGATGAAATGCCAGCCAAGCCTAAAAAAATCTCTTTGATAAACTAGTGAAACTAGTGAAGACCCCATATCTTTGGAGCAATTAATAAGCTGGGTATTTATGTTTAAAATCAGTCACTCTTATTTGGGACACCCTGTATATCAGAAAAAATTCTTATTCTTTCATCTACAATAGTATATTATTAAACGAGCAATTTATGATAGCCATAATTCACGATGGGTGACGTTTGCGTCACGAGCCGCAGGCGAGGGGCGCAAGTCACCCAAGTAAATTATGGCCATAAATTGCGAGTAGAATACTATACTTTGTCCACGACACTTAATTTATTTATTAATAAATAAAAGTCAGTAGCGATTTGGCATATTACTAACCTCAAAATGTTGTGGCAGCTACTTCAAATAATTTGACATATATAGAGATGGGCGATACTGTAGAAAGTATCAATATAACGTTCCGTTATAAATATATTGTTTTAAAATACTTAATATTAGAAAATATCGTTATGAAAAGTATCAATACTAAAAATTACAATATTTTATAGATACGATATATGTCAGAAACAAATTTCCTGAGCAAAATACACAGATTTAATAGTTTATTCCACATTGTACCCCCATCTCTAGTCGTGAATTATGAACCATAATACACTACAGTGTATTATGAACCATAATTCACGACGTTTGATATATGGTTACCATATACCTTTAGTTAGGAGTTAAAATATTGACTTATTATTAGGTGATCGTGGACAAATGACTTAAAACCGTTGCCGTCACCTTCATCGTCATCTTTATGTGACCTTCAACCGATGCCATCCTCATCAACGTCATCTACTCACCAGTTAACACCAAATAACTCCACTGGACCGGCAATTTTAAGTAATTTACAGAATGCAACAAATTGTGTTTCTAATATTAATATTTATAATAATAATGATAGTTTTTGGTTAAAGTTTTGTATATGTATGTTGAAATATGATAACTTTTGAAAAATTGGTTGGTATACTGTTTAGTATATACGGTCGTAGAAAAAATAATGTTCCCAACTCATGTGTAAAGTGTCTTTCACGCCCTTGACCGCTTGCCCGAACTCCCCTTCGCGTCGTTCGGGTCAACTGCAGTCGCGTGCGGGATAGTATCACTTTCCGCACTTGTTAGGAAAATAACTATTCTGCGTATTAACTTGGCGGGCCACCCCCTGAAACATGGCTTCCACCTTCATGGCATTCAATTACAAATGTACAGATAATTGCCGTTCAAGAAAATATATCATCTACGGCATGGGGGCAAAATGGGAAAAACATATTTCTGCGTATTAACTTTTGGCGGGCCACCCCCTGAAACATGGCTTCAATCTTCACGGCATTCAATTGCAAATGTGCAGATAATTGCCGTTCAAGAAAATATCATCTACGGCATTGTGGCACGATGGCATGGGGGCGAAATGGGAAAAACATATTTCTGCTTATTAACTTGGCGGGCCACCCCCTGAAACATGGCTTCAATCTTCGCGGCATTCAATTGCAAATGTGCACATAATTGCTGTACAAATTTAAGAATGAATCTTAAATTCTTCCTGCGAATTATACGTTAATCACATTTATCCTCACCCCTTTATAATAATTATTCCGCATTTCAAACACATGGTATAAATGAATATATATATATCATTCCTTATTTTTATTCAGCATTTCATTCTCTACCCAAACATGAATTTTAACCTTTCTTTCATAACAAACTACCGTAAACCCTCTAGTAAATAAAATCAATAAAAAACATAAAATAACAAATAACAAATAGTGTGCCACTGCCAGTGTCAGTTGAAAAGTCTTAATTGCCGTGCAAAATTAACCAGAACTTTATACTGATATTAAGTAATATAAAATAGTGAAAACCGCTACAATTTTTTGATATAATACCCTACAAACTAATATGAAATTAGTCAACTCTCATCACATAAAATACAGTGACTGGTCCTTCGAGAAACAAATTAATTAGATCCTCAATTTTAACAAATCAAACTGAGAAAAGTGAGATTCAGTTAAAACAATTGCCGTTCAAGAAAATATCATCTTCAGCATCCGGGCACAATGGCAATGGGGGTAAAACGGACAAAATTTATTTTTACGTATCAGCTTAGCGGCCAGCCACTACTTTGAGTACTTTGCTCGATGAGCAAAGGTTGGCATCTGTTTTCATCACAGAACTTACGCAAGGAGTACGCAAGGTAATAGAAACCATGTTCTCATCGGCGTTGTCTGCGACGATACTTCTGATACAAATAAACCTATAATTATTTCACATGTTTGCCTAATATGCGTAAACAAAACCTAAAAAAATATTACACCTAAGTTATACGGTACGCCATCAAAATTCAATACTGAATAAAATATTATGAATTACGATTCAAATAAAATCTGTACATTCATTTGAAATAGTAATTTTTATTTTGACATAATATAACAAGAAAAACCAAGCGTGACATCAATTACCTATTTAAAGTGTGGATTTATGCAGACACGATTAACAATTATCAATTAGCAATTAACGATTAACAATTATCAATTAACAATTAGTAAAACTGCCATCGTTTATGCAGACACAATTATAAATTAGGAGAAAATAGTAAGCATGCGCACAAGCCCGAGATTCTAGTTACAATAACCCTATATTTTCATGTCTATTTGTGCATTGGAACAATTTTGAAGGTGTATAGTAGAATTTAAGACTTTTTTTCTTTTATTAGTACAACTTGAAAATAAAAAACACACAACATAACCCTAAGTCAACCGCTTTTCTATAAAAAAAGTAAGGATCTGCGTACTAGTTGCGCACTAGATGAAAAAATTCGGTACAATTAATTTAAGAAGTTAAAAGTTGACCAACTTCGCAATTGTTTATCGATAAATGATAATTGTTAATTGTGTGCGTAAACGGAGTCATAGTGAAATGAGTAGTTCAACTTATAATTGATAATTGTTAATTGTTAAATGCTAATTGATAATTGTTAATCGTGTCTGCATAAATCCACACTAAACTGTTTTAGGATTCCTCAAGTGTTCATGCTTTCAACTACTGATAAAAAACGGCAATTTTTCAGCTTGTCAAAAGTTATGTTTGCACTAGTTGGCCCGCTAACTTGATATATCTGACCAAGCCTAATGTAGCCGACTTGTCAAAATCAGCTGTTCTGGATTGATCTTCAGTTCTTGGAAACAACAAAATATATTCAAATGCAGTCTTATCTTGCGGGTCATACGATTTAACAAAGACATACTCACCGTTTTTGTTTTCTTTTATTGCGTTTAATCATAACTTCCGAATAAAATCCGTAAGATGAATAAGACAGACTTATGCAATTTTGACGGGAGAAAAAAGGATAATCATAATGTATTTAGTTTTCAGAGATTCTAAAAAGTCTTTCATCAGCGAAGTTTCTATTTAAATGTCAGTTATGTCACTTTGACAATTCAAAGTGAAAATATGAATAATAAGAAGCAATTTTCCGGTATTTTCTATCCTCAAGCAACAAAAAGGTAACTTAATCTGATAGATTATTTCGAGAATGAATGAAAAAGTGGACATTTGTCAACCAGTGTGCAGGAAACATCAACCATCATTCTTTGCTCCGGGTATATATGTGTAATCTCACATTTTGGTAACCTCTCTGTGCCTTCTGATTTGATACATTTGGTTAGTGACCTTTGAGCCCGCATGATAAAAGCGCTTTTGATTATAGCTGATTTCAAATGGGACAATAAAAAATGAAATTATTCCAAATTTAGTCTTTAGATTCACAGAAAAAGATGGAAACAAAAATTTACTACAATTATGCAACTTATAATGCAGATACGTAGTTTCAATGTGAAGTTGTCAATAGTCTTCCTTTGCTGTTCCATGTTTCAGCATCTTCTTTTTCCTTCATTAGGATGATGTCCATGACCAAGATGTTTACACATGACATCTATTACTCTGTGATTTATCTTATTCAATTTGAATTTGAAACATTTTATTGATAATAATAAAATGCGTAGGGCTTAAACTCGAACTAATCAAAAATGTAAACTAAGATGAAACTACATGTGAATGCAAACAACACTCACTGCCACTCGCAACGGTGATCGGTTGATTCCGCCATTATAATTAGCTATTTAAAACAGATCCCTGGGGCGGCATGGCCGAGCTTCAGTGTGACGTCGCGACTGGTTCCTTTTTTGTCTAACAAATCCAGGCATATAAGCCATCTTTATTTGTATATAATCGTTGGGTTTCACCCAGTACATTTCAAGGCTAAGAGTAATTGTTACCAACTGTAGATGGCAGAATAGGCTGACTTCTTCGTTTTTTTCTTCATCTATCGAAAAAGCTGCAAGCTGATCATCCATCAGTTGATTATCTTTTCTTTTGTTAATCAGTCAGATTTTAGAGTAGGTACCTCGGCAATTAGAACAATGTTGAAGAAAGCTCCAAATTATTATTAAATTAAATCAAACACGACCAAAATAACTATGTTACTCTTGAACATTTAATAATTATAATATTTTAATATTTCATACTGGAAATTCATTTAATGTAATAAAGAATAAAAACGTTACAATAATATATAAAGATAACAAGTGGTTAACAATTTTTCTGGTTTAAAATGTATATAAAACAAATTTTATTCTACATGAAGTTCACGGTCAATCACTGGAAGAAGCAGCGGATGCGTTGGTGATTCCATTGCAGCTGATAAATATCTGAACTCATTGATAAGCACTTGAGCAGCAGGAGGTCAAATGTACTCCTGCGGCACTAGTACTTAGTAACAGGGCAGAATACTCAAGTCCTTGTGAAACTCTGGATAAACTGGTAGGCATCCTAAAAAAATATACATTAGTTAATACCATTATCATTTGAAATGTATATAACAATAGAGGTTGTTTTCCAATAACATCATTAAAGCGCAATATGCGGCACAATGCTCAACGGTGAATGTTTCAACTACAGCAACGCATCGCACTATCGAGCACTTTCAAAAGTAGTGCTTTTGGGGTGATGAGCGCACTGATACCAACTCAGTGACAGAAAATTAACAAGTGGTTACACGTGTTTATGTATATTATCAGAATATTATTATTATTATCTCTGTTAGTATCATCACTGTCATCTGGATAAGATGATTCAATTAAACAGTAAATAATTCTTTTAGAGCTTATTTAAAAAAATTGCTCAAAACATAAAAAAATGTTAATAAAATAATTAAAATCCAAATTACTTAAAATAACCGTAAATAGTTTTCAACCAATTATTATTGTATAGGTACCTTAACTATATTATTTATACATTAATGAGGTTATATTTTTTTCAATACTGAACTCAGCGTACTCTGCTGATGCATTTGAAAACTAATTCCCGTTCCAATTACGCATCAGCATAATTTGGCATTATGCGCCACTGAGTCGCATTATGCTCTGTAATTGGAAAGTAACCAGAATCAACAAATAAAGAATGAATCAACTTTTGGTTTTGTTTCTCCGATAATTTCTTGCGTTTGTTATTTTTGAAGTCTGCTGTCAGCTAAACTAAAAGTGGAAGAGGTGGTGATAGTAGCGCTGTAATTCCGTTGACCGTTCTCATAGGGCATGTCCTCGAACTGACAGTTGACAATTGCCCTGAGGAAAAACAATTATTTGGTTAGGTCTTAGATTTTTAATTTAGTAGTTGTTTTGTATTGATTTACTGATTATTTTTATTATAAACAGTCATATTATAGCTTTTTTCTACTCTCACACTAGTAAATTCCATATTACCTACTATTTGGTTACTAAGTAAATGGATCATTACGGATACTGACACGTAATGACTAGCACGTAATAAAAAAAATTACGCTTCAGTTCTAGAAAAACAACAATTTATCACCAAAGCCTTGTCAGTCAATGGTTTCGAGTAACCATGGAAACGAGTTAGTAGAGGTTGTTTTGACGTTTAATAATTAATAAAACTCGCTGTCACTAGCTGTTAGTGTCAATGTACATGTTATTCATGCGTTTTATTTTTATTAGTGGAGTTGTTCGTAGAAAAAGTATAGTACACAACTAGAGTTGTAAGCTTATTACATGCTTATAGAATTACAACACTCGCCGCTACGCGGCTCGTGCGCAACTTTTCTATTCGCATGTAATAAGCAACTTACTACTCTTGTTATGTAATATACTATTAAAATACACAAGCAATTGAAATGACGTCGAAAAAAGCACAATCAAAATCAATAACTATTAAGAACTACGAGTTATGCAAAGAACACTTGTTTATCATAGAGGTTGATCGTCAGATTCCTCATGGCATGATGTCACGTGGACTTGCCCCATGGGGCATGTCCACGTGACGTCACAAACTATTTTGACAACAGCCTGGTGGTGAAACAATAAACAAAGCGTTCAGAACACGTTTAATAGTGAGGTTATGCTGATTTATAATGATAGATCGTGTTTGATGAGTTTAGTTGGTTTTGCTCCAGTTTACTTTTAAAGTTATTTTAACTGTCAACTGTCGTGAACATGCCCTATTGTGTGTCGTGTTTTCGCTGACATTTACGTCATGATGATAATAAGTCAGGTTATTTTTCCTTCGTCGGGTAATATATTTGAATGTTATGTGCATGGGTTATGTGATTTTTGAAAGAGATTAAACCTATATATTATATGGATTTGGTCACCGCATTATCGTCAAAGGGTATCATGGGCGTTCAGTCTAATTTTTGTGTGGGGTTCATTTTTAATTTATTCGTAAAAATGTTCACACTATTGCGTAGGTACAATGATTATTTTTCAAGGGGAATAATATACTAATATACCGTTTACCATGTGCATACGATAGAATGTTTCAAAGAGATTCATTAATTAATAGAAATTTACAACTATTATGGGAATATCTACAATAAAATTTTTAAAAGGGGTGCATTTATTTGTAAAATTTCGATCTCTTATAGGCGTACAATAACATTTTTATAAGGAATTGTAATTTTTTATCTTTTTGTATGCTCCTTTCGGTGTATATGTATATATATATTCATTATTATTTGTGTTACATTTTCCAAAAAAAAAAACAGTTTTAATTACCATAGACGTACGATAACATTTTTAAAAGTGATTTCAAAATTGTCAGTCAATGAGATCATATATATCTGGTATATATGATATAAAATTAGCAAATTTCTAAAACCCGACTAGAAAATTTGTCGCTCAAAGATTAGGGATGATTTGTGAGTGGAAATAAATCCATAAAATTTCTTATATAAGTACCTTTGAAATTACGATACTTATACTAGTAAATTATTAAACGCAAATTTCAAACCGCCATTTCAAATAATTCAGAGAAGCGTTGCTATAAGTTATTTTTAATCACCCTATTTATAAAATCTGGTTTTCAAATAGGTATACCGATTTAAACTTCCAGCTCATTATACGTTTCCATTGCTACCCCAATCGGGGTTTTTTTAATAAAAAAAATTATTCAAGTCACATATCCACAAAATTTCAACGCTTTCACTCACTTCCCGCATGACTAAACGTGCACATTCCAACACCTCTGAACTACAACCACATTTAATAAATAATTTAAATGATGATTTAACCAGACCAATATCCATCAGGACAAAAATAAAATAGGTAATGAAGGTGTAACTTTAACCATATCGTTTAAACTCTGTTGACTTACTAATTCGAATAATAAGTATTTTTCATTCAACGTTAAGTTTGAAAGAAAGAGAGAGATAGAGGTTAAGTGATTCGACCTCTTGTAAATTGAACGTCTGCTGGTCGGTAATTTACGAAATAAAACGTTTTGTAGTTCAGTAATGTTAAAAAAAATGGTAAGAACACTGACTCATTATTAACAAATACCTATTCTTAATAAAAATGAATACTTTTTTGTGTAGGACTAGCTTTTCCCTCGACTTCGTCCACGTAGAAGTCGATTCTAATAGGATTTTTTAGGTTTTTACGTTGTTATGAATAGAAGTCAAATATAATACTTTATTTTATAGTATATTATACACCAATGTGGTGAATACTATTATTATTGACCTAGCACCAAGATTATTTTGCGAATGGCTTTGCCCCGAGCAGAATAAGGTGCGAGGCTTATAAATGTCTTCACCACCATGGTGTATATACAATTTTTTCCACTACTAGCCAAATTTTAGACAAAAATTGAAAATAATTCACAAACGCACCACGAGAAGCGTTTACCCTGACGTCTGACTGACAAGTACACTGTCAGTTTTCGATATATTATGAACGTACTCGTTATGTCATCAGTCATTTTGGTTGAGGGCGAATTTTATATTAATGGCATTTTTATTTAAATAATTTTATCTTGATAGGCAATTTCAAGCTGCAAATATGTTAAAGACAATCTCCTGGGTGTACAAAATTATGTTGCACAAGTTTTTGTTGAAGTACTATCCCTGAATTCTCAAAATATTTGAATTAGTCCATTATTTACCTAGGATAATAATGGAAAAAAGTTTCAACCACTAATAGAGAAATTCAACTTCTCAGTTGGCTAGAAGAAGTAATAATTGTCGACTTTACAGCTATTAATGGAAAAAATGTAATTTGAATCAAAAGCATTAAGGGGTATTGATATCAACTTCTATGTAAATAATCGGTGCACGCGAATTTCCGTCAGGTTCCTTAATGACCAATATAATACACTTGAGTTCCCGTCCGACATTTGCAGGTATCCTAATCCCGCACTCGAATTGCCGTCCAGTTTAGTTAATCTGTTCTGTTATCGGGACTGCCCTAATAGTTTACCCTGGCGGAGTTAGGTTAGGTTAGGTTTCTTATTATTCCTGAAATAAATGTACAAATACCTTTACCATTTAATTTATTTTATATTTCGTTAATCTCCTTAATTTTGTGTTTATCTTGTTGCGCGCAATTCGGCTCCTAATTTTGGTGTTCTTACTTACTATAAACACCTTTTAAACGGGTCAGTTTTCACCTTGACGGGAACTCGAGTGCCAGCTTAACGTAGGTACTCTAATTATGACACAGGTAGAGTGGTTATCCTGATGGGAATTCGCGTGCGTCCCAAATAATCCCCAAAATAACCAACAACAACTAAAGCCAGACACACATAGCCGCACCGTGCCCGAACCGGTTGTCGACCGACTTTATAGGAATGTAATACATTGCCTTATTATTAGCCTTTAAAATAATTTACCTCAAATCTAGGAAGTTAAAAAGTATCTGATTCTACGAGGACCACTCTGTATAAGAGCATCAATTTTTAGTGTGACAAGAGCCCCTGCACCGACACTGCCTTGAGGCTAACAAATTACTATTATAGCATTCAAAAATGGCTAACGGCAATCCCTCTTCTATTTAAATATATGAGACATTGGATAGTCTGATAATCTTTTATTTCATTAAATATTTGAATTGCGATTATTTTTATACGACAGTCGCTATCATGGGGGCAAACATCATCTATATTCAGAAGTCAAATTTCAATTAAAAGTCACAAATATATATTCATTATCCACTTTATATCGTATCAGTCAAATTGTGTAAATATATTTATATAAACAGAAATATTATATTTAGTGAAATACAAAGAAACTTAATGACAGTAGATATAATTTCTTCCTAAATATTTATTTGGAAAAGATTAAGCTAATTTTAGTCCGGTAAGTTGTCGTGAAATGGAAAAAAATTTCACCATAGATTTTACTTTTTCAAACGAAAGTATATGTAGACTACTTTCCTAGATTTGTGAGAATATTCAGCTCGAGCTTACGATGTAGCTTGGAGACGTGAAATGCAACAGTTTTTCGTCCATAACTTTTTTAGATTTGATTCTACAAAAAAATTGTGGTTATCAAAATTGTAGGTAATTTTATACCCTATAAGCATGTAATATTTGGAAAACATTTTTTTGTCAAAAAATTGAAATAATTTTTGCAAAATGGTTTTTTAAGCGACAAACATAATTGGAATAACAAAACGACTTTCTAATTCATGAAAACATAGTAGTACGGCACCTGTAAACGTTGGTGTTTTCAGATTTTGAAAATTCAAAATGGCGGCCCTACAAAATTCCAATATATACTTTTTTTTCAATCTTGTCTCATTTCATGAACATTAACGCTATCGATACGCGGTTTACAGCAATCGATAGATAATAAGTTGTAGTTTTATAAACAATAACAAGAAAATTTGAGAAAAAAATAAAAGTTAAATCTCTGGTGGAAAAATTTTCCATTGTATCCATTTATCGTAAGTATATAACCTCAAATTATTGTTCAAAATTGCAAATAGAGAAGAAAACAACATTCAATTTATAACATATATAAACAATTATTTGTACACTGCTTGTTTACAAAAAACAATATGGAAAAGATTTCCTATACTGACCAAATGCGCATAAAAAAATTGTGATTATAGGGTAGATATTAACAAAAATTGTAATGTTTTTGTGATGATGTTACTTATAATTTAAGAGGCTTTTTAAATTATTTTGATTTGAATTAATGTTCGAACACGTGGTGTCAATATGTTTGGCTCTCGAGCTGATCGTGATTTGTAATTGAAAAAAATGAATTCTCTTTAATGTATAACATTTGAAATAACCGAAAAAGATTCGTCATTTGAAAATAACTACTATTTTTACCTTAAAATCAACAGAAATTTTCACTTAGACAATATGCTATCACTGACTGAAATTGGTACATTCGTTTATCAGAAAGAATAATATGGAAGGGTCATGGTATCAACAGTCAGAGCTACAGGTCACAGATAAAATTTTCTCGAGCACAGGATTGTCTTTAAGTCAACAGTAATTTAACAAACTAGCTGAAAACAATGTACTTTAATCTCTAGAAAACTATCTATTATTAAATACGGCAGAATTTACAGGGTGTCACAAGGATTCGTACCAAAAATAATATAACTATAGCTCGTACTATATAAATACCTCAACACGTGACTTCTGTCCTAACTGAACTATGTTACCAAGCTCTTGAAATAGTATGGAAATCTAGAAAATGTGAAATAAATATTAATATTTTTATTTGGCTATATGTTTATAGCCCAAATTGTAATATTTAATTAGCCAAATAGTTGTATTTGACATGGAATTAAATGAATAAAGCACTACTTCTACTATTATCTATCATCTCCCAAATTTTTGTAACGGTTTCCTGGGTCACCCTGTATAGTAAGTAAAATGTGGCGTTTGGAAGTTGAACATTTTCACTATAAAAGTATTTTAGAATGACGAGTAGGAGTATAATATTTATTTTTCTTTAAACAATTGATATGAATTTAATCTTTAAAATTTTCATGTCATGACTTTTTTGTAAATAAGTACAGTGCATCTATGAACTATGTATTTTGGGGTGACATTCACAGATACCTAAGAGATCTATTGTGCCCCCTTACTTCTACTTAGCTTCTCAGAAGAGTCTCAGAAACCAGTAGTTCCTTTAGTCCTATCTCCCGAAGGAATTTTAGGATGTCTTCAGGCTTCAACTTAGGTAAATGTTCCTCTTCTATCCAGTAATCTCACAGGTGCTGTGTTCTAGGATTCTGAAGTGCTGTGCAGTTGGTAGGTATGTGGATGGAGGTTCCTTCTTCCATGCCACAAAATCTGCATTCTTCTTCCTCCATTATTTTGAGCTTTTTCAGGTGCCCATTCAGGCCACAATGTCCCGCTTGGATCCCTGTTAAAGCTCTTAGCGCAGTTTTACTTTGAATTATGCATTATTTTGATCTCAACAGATTGTAGTCACTCAGAAGAGTGTTTGATTGTATAAGCCCTACCAGATCATTCCAATGGTCAGATCTTCTCTTTTTCTCGGCCTTACCTTTTTCTTCCAATATTACATTGGGGCTGATTCCGCAAAAGGGTTCAGGCCCCCAGAAAGGTATTTCAGACCCCTCTTTGCTAGTTCATCTGCTATTTCATTTCCTTCTATTCCAGTGTGTCCTGGAATCCATAGTAAGGTGACTATATTGTCTCGCCTAGTTCATTGAGTTTGTCTAGGCATTCCCACACCATTTTGGAACTGATTACACAAGAGCTCAGTGCTTTAATCTATGAACTTAATATGACGTTTGTCAAAATATCACTATAAATAACGACCATTTGAAAAAATACGTTGTAGGTAAATTCATTCAAGTGATTATAAAGAAAAAAAATTGGGAATAGCATGGAAAATGTTTATAATTATTCACGTAAATAAAGCAATTCCGGACCTGTCACAAATTAATTGCTAAGATTTATGTTGCTCCGCGTCGATTATTTATAATTTTAAAAATTATATCTTCGTATTGTGATAAAAAGTTATAAATAAAAAAATGTTTTTATTGAGGTACAGTCGCACAATGAAAAAAAATTCTTCCTGGCTGTTGAAGATTCCAGTAAATAAATTACAACTGAACATTGATGTTTAAGAGATGAACAAAGAATGTAAACAAGATTTAACTCGATATTGTATGATTAGTGATAAGTAGATAGTCAACAAGTTGGGAAATGGTGGAAAATAAAGATTCTGCTCATAAAAATATGTGCGACTGCTTATTAGATTCAGAATTATGTTATCTAGAGCTGAAAGATGAAAAAAAGGTCTCGAAAAGTATTTAAGAAATTTTATAATAAGCATCTTAAAGAGGAGGAAGTTTAACTCCCGGAACTCTATCTTCATTAATTGAATAGATGGGGCTTTTACTTGATGTAGATCCATACTAAATGATGGAATGAAACAATTTTATTTGTTTAAATCTACATTGTATTGAAATTAAAGTATAATTATACCTCCATTCGTTTGAGAAAGCTACTGTGTTGGCGAAACGCGTCACAACTTTAATTTTAATATAATGTAGATTTAAACAAATCAAATTGTTTCGTTTCATCATCTTTCTTCATTATTTACTATATTAATTCAACGCTGACTATAGGTCTACGCCTGTCAGTTTGGGTCAAATAGGTTACAATTAATAATTTTCATATAGTATATTAATTATTGTTAATTTAAAAATTCGAAAAAATTACCTATGGTGTATTCTGAACACTTTAAAGAATTCATTGCCGCTTATTATTACACAAATATATCCATCACAATAAATTTAATAGTTCAATTCAGTTTTATTTATTCAAATAACTTTGTATTTATTGAATATCCATCCTTTTACATTTTTTTACAATTTAAATAATTCTTAAGTTCGTAGAGCCCTCCTTATACACATAGTTAACAAGATATAACTTCATAAAAATTTGAAAAAATTCAATACTCAATAAAAAAAATTATTATATATCAGAGTTGGTTTATTGTTAATTTTTTTGGGACACTATGTAGTTATTTAAACATATCCCCTGCTTTATTGTAGTGAAAATATGAATAAATATATTCATTACAATAAGTTTAATAATTAAAAGAATTTAAATTAAATTATTTATTCAAAAAACCATGTAAGTATTTATTAAATATCCATTTTTTAAAACAATTTAAAACATTGAGTTTAATAAAAAATGCACTACTCACCTATATTATACAACTGCATCATATAAACGTGTGCAGAATCTCCCCAGATGATTGAAACTATCAAGAAGATCTCAAAACATCAACTTGCCACTACGAAGCACCGAAACCAAACTGAAAACACAACACACGACAAAAAAATATGGCAACAACTAGTCCGTTAATGAGCCACAATTGGGCTTATATTCGAAGCCCACATCCCAGCGTTAATTTAACTTAAATTAAAAGATTATTTCCTTTGTACACGTTATTATTCTATTGTAGGGACCATTTATAACTTTAGCATCACTTGAATTATGCTTTTATGACTACCATACAAGATATCTACACGGCTTATATAACTAAAGCTAAAATATAAATAAATAAATTACTTAATTCGACTTGTGTTGTTACATTATCACTCAATTTAAGTGGTCGATATACGGATACGTGTAAATTGTTAAAATGTTTTATATATTGGCATATTAAAAATAGACCCGTGCAAAAAGCATGGGTTTTCAGAACCATATAAAACGAATTACATTACTATAAAAAAAGAATATAAGCAGCTAATTTAAAAAAAGAAGCAAGAATGTGAAAACAATGTTATAGTTGCTCTTTCCAATACTAGAAATCAGTCAGAGTTTTGGAAAACATTAAACTTATTTAGACGCAAAAATAAATTCTGTCCGATATTAATTGCTGAATGAGAGTCATTTTACGATCACTTAACTACAATTAAGGTTGAATTTGATTTCAGTTTTTTTGGCGTGGGAAATGAGTTTCTGGATTTACCCATAACACTCTCAGAACTTGATCAATCCCTGTTGTTGGTAAAGATGGTTAGGCTCCTGGTAGGGATGGCATCACCTGGGAGTTTTTGAAACACTTACCACAAAATTGGCGCTTGTACATGTGTCACTTATATAATAAAATATTAGAATCGGAAAAAGTTCCACTTGGCTGGTGTGACACAATTCTAACAATGCTTCACAAGAAAGGACCCTTAGATGATCCAAACAATTATCGCGGTATATCGCTAATCAATTGCTGTGTTAAAAAAGTATTCACACTTATTTTACTAAATCGTCTGTCCAGCTGGTGTGAAGATAATTCTATACTTCCAGAAACACAATATGACTTTCGAAAAGACAGAGGCTGTTTAGTAATATTTCCATTTTAACCTCGATCTTGCAAATCACTCTTAGACTCCAGCGCAGAAAAGTGTTCGCTGTCTTTGTAGACTTCAAAAGAGCATTTGACAGTACTAATCATAAACTTCTTTGGTTGGAACTTTATAAATTTGGGATTAGTTCTAAACACATTCGAATTCTAAAACAGATATACGATAACGCAACATTCTCAATCAAGCAACAAAACTCATACAGTAAAAAATACATCTCGGAAGGTGTCTTGCAGGGAGAATCACTTAGTCCCCTAATTTTTTCTATTTTCATATCTGACATTGGAGATTATTTTCGTTCAAAAAATCTGAATGGACTTACTATTGATGGCAACAAAGACGTATTAATGCTTCAATACGCAGATGATATAGTTATTCTTGGCGACTCTCCAATCGATATAGAGCGAAAACTAAAGGTACTCGAGTCTTATTGCTATGAAAATTTTTTGACAATTCCAAGAACCAATCAAATTTCCTAATTTTATATCATATGAACAATCTCAGCCAATCATGTCAACATTACACTGATAACATGGGCTGTTTTCACGTTGCTATGGACACATACCTATTGATTTATTTCGATTTTGAAGTTTCAAATATTTAATATTTGGAAATGTCACGATTTGGTTGTCATTCTATAATTGGTAAAAAATTTTCTAACCGAATAACCCTCGGACATTGATAAATGCTCAAAAATTTTATTACAACTTTCTCAAGCTTGTTGCTTGTAGGCAACAGTCCTCCGCCTACGGCGTCGGTCTATTTCCAAGCAACAAGCTTTCGAAATCTGTCATAAAATTTTTTCGATCAATTATCAATGTCCTAGGGCTATTACTTACAGTCAATACCGATAAAACCAAATTAATGATATTCGCAAAAAGTGGCCATGTACATAATTACAACAAAAAATTTCATTATAGTGAATATTGTTTGGAAACAGTAAAGCAGTTGGGTGTTGATTTCTCCTCCACAGCCTTGTTTTACACCATGGCTAAGAATTCTAAAATCAAAGCTAATCGAGCTATTGGAGCAGTAATGGATATAATGTGTCGGTCAAAAATGAATACTTGGGAATCGCGGATCAATTTATACAATTCAATTATTTTATCTTCTCTTTCCTTTGGAATTGGTATATGGGGTCTACGTTACAATGATGTTATAGAGCGCGTACAAGTAAACTTTTTCAAAAAAACTTCTAAGTCTGTCAAAGAATACCCCAGATTACATTGTACGCTGGGAAACATGTTTCGATCATTTGTCAATGGTTGTTTTCAAACATGCCCTACTTTGGATAAACAAACTGAAAGAAATGGACTCTTCAAGACTTCCAAAAATTTGCTTCAATCGACTTGCTCAGTTATAATCTGATAATAATTCAAAGTATAATTGGGTGACGCAACTTAAAGAATTGTTTATTTATGAGCAATGTGAGTGTCTATGGGAAAATTATTTAAGTACAAATGTACGCAGTTTAGATAGACTTATTCTAGACAAATTGCGAAAACGCCTGCTTGATAGTGACATGAACAAAAAGGTTGCTTCTAGTTACTCTTTACTATACTCACACTTACTAGTTGGTGAAAATAACAGTTATTTGCAAATACCCGCTCACATCTATATAACCAGAATAATGGCGCAACTTAGAACGTGTAGTAAAACATTTTTACCTACGACCCCCCCTGTAATCAGTCAATAACACACAGCCGGTACCAATGTAATGACGTCTATTACGCACTGTAAAAAAATCGCACAGCTGTAAAGTAAATCGCACGGCTTTCCTAGCAACTGTCAATAGACGTCACCATTTTATTCAAAATTTACTATTTGAAAACATTCAATACGGCCATGTTTAACTATGAAAAGCCCAAAGGGCTAAGAATATGTATTGATTATAATTGAAAAATGGACTTTCGATTATCAACAATATATTAATAATGATTAAACGTTAGTTCTTTAATGTGTTTTTTTCATTGGTAATAGAGTAATAGAGATGGAGTTTACCAAGCACCTCTAATTATGTAACTGTTATTCCTCATACTTCTTATAAAAAATACAAGTACAAGTAGGTCGTAGGTAAAGTATAGTACGTAACTCGTGTTTTAAAGCATTTTACGCATTCGGCATCGTGCGTAACTTTTCCATTCGTGCGTAAAATGCTTCTTACCACACACGTTACGTAATATACTATTAAAATTGTCTTTTAAAGGAAATTTTTATATAATCAACAGCACTGATAATTGCACTGTCTGTAATATGGATTCCCTGGAGTCATTAGGTACATCATATGCTTTTTGAATGTCCCATTTACAGCCCTCTAAGAAAAAATAGTTTTTTTCACAATGTTCATAATATTGATGACCTAGTACACTATCTTAACACTAATAATACACAAAATGGATTTTTTAAACTTACTGAATTAGCTCATAGCATTATTAGTATCATAAAGCTGCGAGCATTTGCACATGGTGAATGATTGACATTACCATCAAGTACACATATATTTTATAGTTTTATTTTTGTATTAACGATGTCTATGTCATAATGTATCTCTAATTATGTTAATTCCTCACTTGATCTTTTGTACCGAACCCTTGTGAAAAGATTTATCTTGGACACAATAAACCTATCTATCTATCTATATTAAAAATAGATTAAACGTCAGTTTTAGTGACAAAACACGGGTTTGACATTCGCAAAACGTCACTTTAAGCACATGATAATTCATGTTCAGTGTCATTTGACACGTCTGCCATTGTCTGTTATTTTGAAAATATAAATTAAATATAATATCAATACTTTTTTTAATTTCTTGGGAAATTAAACCACAATATTTTTAAATTCTTTATTTCAACGTTTCGGTAGCGTTCCAGCTACCGATGTTAAGAAAAAATAAGTAGAAATTAATTTTTATCCCTAACTAACACAACAGAAAAAATTTGACAACTAGACAATCAAAAATTATTTTGAAGCTTAAGACTGCAAAATTTTGTTATCAAATTTTTATTAAGGTCCATTCATAGTAGATCATATCTGTGGCAAAATGTGAAATGAAATATTTCATTTTATGACATTCCAACGATATGATAGTCTACTAGAAATGGAATCCAGTGAAGTGCACGTTCCAGGAACGGTTTTTATTGGGATAGCGCGTTCTCAGCCTCTTGCGTTTATTGTGGATTCTCTTAACATTCTGACTACAGCCATCCATACAAGTTAAAAATAGTGCACCACCTTTCGGATGATGACCCCGACAGACGACTCGAATTCTGCGAATGTATGACAAATAAGATTAGTCAAAACCCACATTACTCAAAACAATTTGTTTTAGTGACGAAAGTACTTTTTGCCTCAATGGAAATGTGAATACACAAAATGTAAGGTATTGACAAATCCTCACACCTTTCGAGAACAGCGTACCCAATTTCCAGAAAAAGTCAATGTTTGGGCAGGTATTTTGGGAAACCACATAGTTGGTCCTGTTTTCCTAAATTCAAATTTAAGCAGTGAGGTGTATCTGGAGATGTTACAAAATGCAATTGAGCCGTTAATTCTTAAAATTCTGGAAGATAATCCAGATGAATTCGGCCATCTGGAAATAACATTTCAACATTGCAAGATGCAGTAAGACGTTACCTGGATGAAGAATATCGAGATAGATGGATCGGCCGGCGAGGTCCTATAGAATGGCCACCTCGGTCACCAGATCTAACACCATTAGATTTTTTTAGGGGGGTACTTGAAATCCAAGGTTTATACTACGGCACCAGATAGCATTGGCGTTTTGAAAGGAAGAATTATTGAAGAATGCAATGCAATTTCAGCTGACACATTCGAACGAGTACGACAAGAGTTTACTAATAGGATGTATTACTGTCAGGAAGTAGACGGAGCACATTTCGACACTTGCTATAAGAATCTATCGTTGATATTTGATTAATTAAATTTAAAAAAATAATTTCAATAATTTTGGTATTTATTTAATTTATCCGTCTAAATTAGTTTAAACCCAAACAAAATTAATATGGCTATGTAGCCAATGTCAATGCCTTTCGAACGAGATATCACTTGCCATAAGGTCCTATTTAAAATTATTGGCCAGGGTGGCAATGTGACGTCATCTATTACTATTACGTCACCTGTTAGCATTCGTAGAGAAGTTTACAACACTTTATTTTCACCCTCCAAATTCTATTAATGTGTAGCCGTTCGAAAGATACGAGAGGGGGATGGGACTTTTGAATAGCACTGTATAGTATATTATACACCAAGGTGGTGAAGACTATTATTATTGACCGAGCACCAAGATTATTTCGCGAGGGGATTGGCCCCGAGCGGAATAAGGTGCGAGGTTTATTATAAATATCTTCAAAGCCATGGTGTACCTATAATATATAATTTTTTGCACTACTAGCCAAATTTAAGACAAAATATAAAAATAATTCACAAACGCACCACGAGAAGCGTTTACCCCGTCGTCTGACTGACAGGTACACTGTCAGTTTTCGATATATTATGAACGTACTCGTTATGTCATCAGTCATTTTTGATTAAGCGCGAATTTTAAACTAATGACATTTTTATTCAAATAATTTTATCTTGATAGGTAATTTCAAGCAGCAAATATGTTAATGACAATCTCCTGGGTTTACCAAACTATGTTACACAAGTTTTTGTTGAACTACTATCTCTTGATTATCAAAATATTTGAATTAGTCCATTATTGACCTAGGTTAATCATGGAAAAAATCATTAACCACTAATAGAGAAATTCAACTTCTCAGTTGGCTAGACGAAGCAATAATTTTCAACTTCACAGCTAGTGAAGGAAAAAAATTTTTACTACAAACCTGAGTTTTCTATTGCCATTACAAAAATTACAAACGCTCAACATGGGATTAAATATATTTTACTAATTCAAAAACTATAAGTTATATTGTCTACTTTTGTTTGAACTCATTATCAGGAAGAATAAATTTATATTTCTGGCATTTACTAGGCTTACTTTTAAGCTTCCTACAAACCTGAACATTACGCCGAACAACAAGTAGAGCCACGAGCCGAACGGCAATCAGAACACTAGTTTGGACGGGGCTACGAACCCGTTTGCAAATCAAACCAGAAAATATAACTATTCGGCAAACGGTTTGCAGTGTTCCTATCAGAGATAATGGTTCCCATCACTTGTCGGTTTTTTTCTGACATCAAAGGAAACGCGCGCTCCGTTTGCTGTTGGGCTCATGGAAATTATAAAGGCCGTTCGCTGTTCTGTTTGTCGTTCAGTTTGTTGTTCTTCGTAATGTTACAAATCTTTAGAGCAATCAGAAACGGTTGGAAGCTGGGCGGTGTCACAGACTTTATAATCGCAGTATTTCTCTATTAATATTTGTATCATTAAATCAATGTAAAGCAAGAATTAAAAAAACCGTTAGAAACTTACTAATTCCTGACAAATTTTTCACACGAAGCCGTTGCATCATTGTCATGCTATTATTAACATTAATTTTGACACAGTTGCACACCACACCACTGTACCTTCGAGATAAAAGCACTTGACTCTTATTTATTTCATTGATAGATGACATGGCCGCTGTGCATGTCAATTGGTGAGATTCAATTAACCGACCTGTATATTATTTATATTTCTCTTGTGTGCATGTGTGTGCGTGTGGATCACCATTCATGAATCGGTGAAAAAGAACAATGCCTTAAAATGCGGGATATTAAATTGGACAGGAAGCTCGGCAAATGAGGAAGTTGCATTTAAAAAATTAAATCTGACACCCCACGCTCGCACGAATTGGTTATTAGGTATGTTCAATTGGGGCGATTTAGATTGTATAGCTCCTCAGACAGACAGCGGCGTAGCAGCTTTAGGGCAGTGACGTCTACAGTTAAATTTAAAAAATTATAAAAACAAAATATTATATGAGTAGATTGATTATAAATTCAACTTTGGCGTTGAGTCAATTGAACTTGACGGTTACATTTGACATTTTTTGACAACCATCATATAATAGTATATTATACACCAAGGTCGTGAAGACTATTATTATTGACCGAGCACCAAAAAGGTGCGAGGTTTACAAATGTCTTCCATACCGTGGTGTATAAACAATTTTTTTCATTACTAGCGAAATTTGAGACAAAAATTAAAAATAATTCACAAACGCACCACGAGAACCGTTTACCCCGTCGTCTGACTGACAAGTACACTGTCAGTTTTCGATATATTATGAATGTACTCGTTATGTCATCAGTCATTTTTGGTTGAGCCACAGAATACACTATTCCAAGAAGAAGCGAAGCTTGTGCTATTTCACAATTCATTTTCTGAGTGCGCATGTCTGACAGTTGCCATTATCTGTTAATGACATGTGATTTTATTGTTTACCAAAGAATTTTCTTTGTTGTAAGCTTTTTGATTATTTACATGTTTTTTTGTGTTTTGAACGATAAAATTTGTTTACAAAATTACATTTATTAGTAATGGCGCCAAAAACTTGTACAATTCGTGGCTGTCATTCAAGTGATGGATGAATAATTGAAAAACACAACAAAACTTCGATATCTGTGGACAAAAGTTTACTGTCGCTTCTTCTTTATAACTTCGTTGTCACAGATATCAGTACATTTTCTCTGGGTGTAAAATTTAATTCAGAATCTGGTGAAGTGTAACTTTCAAATATATAAATAATAAAAATATTATATTTAAGCACCATACTTATTGTAATTTTTTATCATCATTTACTGAAATTGTTTCTATTGTAAACTGATATTATAAATATATAATGTATTATTATTGTATTGTTTTTAGACTCACCCTATCCTACATATAGTGCTACATAAAAACATACTTACACATATAATTTCGATAACAATATAGAAAATAAGAATCATTTGGTTAAACAATAGCTAATTATTTTTAATAATCGAAGATACTCCAAAAACAGAAGCTAAAACTTATATTTATATATTTTTCACAATATTTGTTGAGCTGTTAAATTAACTTTAACAATTCATAAATTGAGTTTAATAATTAAAACTATGTCGAAACAAGTCATAAAAATAAACAATTATTATTTGAGATTTTTTGGTTTCACTTTTTTGCGTGTAGTTAACATTTAATTTACATTTTCTTAACAATTTTCTCAGTGTAACTTGATCCGTTATCTGTAAACGTCAGTTTGAAGGTCACGAAATTTTGCCCCAAAATATCAAAGGATTTACGCCGGCTTTCGCTTCTTGTTTGGCTGGTGTATCCTGTGGTTGAGCGCGAATTTTAAACTAATGGCATTTTTATTCAAATAATTTTATCTTGATGATAGGTAATTTCAAGCAGCAAATATGTTAAAGACAATCTCCTGGGAATATAAAATTATGTTGCACAAGTTTTTGTTGAACTACTATCCCCTAATTCTCAAAATATTTGTCCATTATTGACCTAGGTTGATAATAGAGAAAATTATTAACCACTAATAGAGAAATTCAACTTCTCAATTGGCTAGAAGAAGCAATAATTGTTAACTTCACAGCTAGTAGTGGAAAAACAGACATTATTAACAAGTAAAACTCACCCATACAGCTGGTACGTTCAGTACAATCCAACATATTTTTGGCAGAACTGTTGAAAATCGTGGATGTGATAGAAGAAAGACTAAGTAGCAGAACTTTGGTGAAGTTCAAATTGATCACCAATGGCTCAACTACTTAATTTTCATTCCATTCTTATAAATCAATACTGAGTGTGCTGGATCCGTTCGTAATAATAGTTATTTAACCAACAAGAGTGCTATTGAAAAAATCTATTTTAGGCGAATAACAATCAATAACCGGTAAATATCAAATGCATTTATAGTACATTCAATAGCCATCTTGGTGTACGTCATCCTTTGTAACGTATATTCGGGTTTTGGGTATGTCGTTTGATTTTATTTGCTATTTTGACATATAGCTAACCATTAATTTGATAAATAAAATCATCAGGATCGTATTCAACCAAATTTGAAAAAGCTATGAAATTAATAATCACCAGCTTCTTTTTCTAACTGAAAATACTCGAGAACTTTCAAAATGCTGATGTATTTCCGTGTATCTAGGCATATTTTTGTATTATTTAAATAAATATAACAATAAGATTAATATTCACTTTTCATAAAGAATAATTGACCGTCAACAACAAAGTACAGACCTGACGAGAACTGTCAGTGGGACATTAGAAAAAGACGTAGGACACATTGGCGCTACGAAAGGTACGTATATGATGAGATGAGATGTATATGTTTTGACAGCAGATCGCAGAAAAAGATTACAGCTTCTAAAGCAGAGTTTATACAGCAACTAAATAAAGTAAGAACTAAAATAAAATAAAATAATAATGTTCACTTGATGTATTTCAATGACAGCGTTTATACAGGAAATAAGCTAAAATAAGGAATAAGAATACTTTTATCTTTTTCGCTTATTTTATTTGGAAAATGATATTGCGTATGACCCAACTCCACTCCCCAATCTTTTCCGTATTGACACTTTTGACAAGTTCTAGTTTTCTAACCTAAAATCTAATAAACTTTTTTGATTTTGTCATTAGTTTGTATAGTTTTTATAACCAATTACTTTTTATTTCTTACATTAATAAAACTTTATAAATTTTCTATAATGATTCTAATAGGAAATTAAAAATTTTGAAAAAT
>CAJUYI010000485.1:84260-98993 GCA_910591695.1 Galerucella pusilla
TTTCTAATTCTTCGAGGAAGTCCAGTTCTTGCTTCTTATCACAAACGAAGTGAGGGTTTATACAGTTAACTTCATTGTATACTTTAATTTGTGTCATTAAGTTTCCTTTTCTATTATCAACATTCTAAAAACTTGATAACAGTATTTAGTTTACATGGTCATTATTATTACAATTTATCTGACAACAATTAAAATATCAAAAATTATTTCAAAAGATTATCGACGTTTGTAAACTTTTCGTTACTTCCCTATATATTTTTCCAGCCCTGCCCTAGACATTTGGGGCTTGTGGTAAGCGCTTTATTGGGCCCCTTACATTTGAGGGGGCATGCTCAGTATGTGCCTTGTGGTGTATCCATGATTCTTTTTGCAAATTATTTTGGGATTAAAGTAATTAAAGTTTTGGTTAATATTGATCTCTATGTATTGTTGGATTTGGATCTAACTTGAATATTAAGTTGATTACCAATGTTCTTAATTCTTCCTGATAAAATGTACAGTGAAATCTTCCCCCATAAATCAAGATTAGGTGATTTGTGACTACCTAGAGAAGGTTGATTAGTTTCTGTCAAAAACAGTTGTGTAATTCAATATCCGTCGGTGCCTATAGCACGGGAAGTAGATGTTGCTTCTTATAGTTGAACGGTCTTTGAAAAATATTTTTCAAAACTTATAAAGCGTTAGAATAATTACACCGGTCAACACGATTTTTGGGTCTGACTGCTACATGTTAAATTTTGGTTTCTCCTATGACAGAAATAGGAAAGAAAAATTTCCATTAAAATTTTCCTTTGTAGAAACTAGAGCGATTTTTATATTTTTCGGCAAAAATTACTGATTTTCATATTTTTTCCACACTTCCACTGTAAATTATAATTAGAAAACATTTTTTCGGATACAAGAGTATTTTTTATTGAAGATTTGTGATAAACAGTAACATATAGATGTAAAATAACAAGAAATTAATGTCTAAAAGTGAATATTCTTCGTATTAAATTGAATTAAGTTATATTTATCGTTGTAAAACAGTTCAAAGCAAACTTTACGAACTAAATATGAATATTCGAGTGTTTTTCAATGTCTAGAATCAGAATTTAAGCATGAGAACAGAAACCCAAGAAAAAATATTTTTTCTACGACCGTGCGTTTTAACCATGGAGCTAGTATTGAGAGTCGCTACGCCTGTCATAAAAGTGGTATCGGTTTCGCCATTTTGCTACCACTACTCTGTCAACTTGACATTAGTATTGTTTTGTGGATGTGAATTGGGTATTTTTGGATTTTCTTTATGTTAGTGTCGTTTTTTACTATTTTAATAATTGAACAATAATGGTTTCTTGTGCTTCACGAAGTTGTACAAGTAAAGACAGTGTAAATACGAAAAAATCATCAGGAACAACATATCATAGGTTAGTAAACAATCGAAACAGGATTGTACTGTAATATATTTCTTTGTGCTTCAATAAGTTTTATTTAACTTCATATTATATTCAATGTTTGTAGATTTCTTAGAAATCCATCAATAAGAGATATGTGGTTGAAATGTGTGAAAAGAGGTTCTTGGCTCTGCCGTCGACGCCATATTGCTAACACCACAATGTCACTCATGTGATACCACTTTCCTATTATAAGATAGTCGACTGTGTCATCTCCTCCATGGTTTTAACCCATTTTCCCGCACGCATTCTAGTTTTGAAAGTGTCACTTAGTGGAAAGTAAAATTATGCAAATTTTGACCTTATTAGATAGTCTTCGTAAGTTATAACTATTGTTACAACAGGTAAATAAATATTTACGAAATATATGAAATGAAAATCTTTCATCTACAAATGACTTAAAACCTTCGCCGTGATAG
Organism: Galerucella pusilla; assembly: GCA_910591695.1. Taxonomy (NCBI): domain Eukaryota; kingdom Metazoa; phylum Arthropoda; class Insecta; order Coleoptera; family Chrysomelidae; genus Galerucella; species Galerucella pusilla. The sequence goes on from CAJUYI010000485.1 coordinate 86,116, forward strand.
TCATCATCATGCGACCTGCAGCCGATGCCATCCTCTTCGACGTCATGTACTTACCAGTTAACATCAAATAACTCCACTGGACCCGTCATTTTAACTAATTTACAGAATGCAACAAATTGTGTCCCTAATATTAATATGTAATAGTAGTTTTTAGTTGTATGTGTATGTTGAGAAGGAATAATTTTTGAAAAATGGGTTGATATATTTTTTGTAGGTATATGTTACGGTTAAAGTATTTACTTGGTTAGTATATAAAGTAGTTGGTTATTTTGATGAAAAATTATATTTTCACTAAAATAGCTATAGTTGAAATAATACCCTTTTTGGTGTGCGTCATCGATTGTTAATCTCCTTCTATCACATTACGTAGGAAGAAATGGAAAAAAAGGCAGGTCTGTGATTAATCCTAATCAGAATATCACAATAATGAACCGTTTGAATGTTTTATAAACGTTAACCTTAATCTTTGACTTACAAAAATTTGATTGGTTGATGTTTAGATTACGCGCCAGCGAAACTTATCAATCGAGAGCTTAAAATACTATGAAGGCGTTACGTAGCGGCAATAAGTCTTACGTCTTTTTCAACTGTCACCCTGACAGTTCTTGACAGGTCTGTACTTTGTTGTTTACGATCAATTATTATTTATGAAAAGTGAATATTAATCTTATTGTTTTATTTATATGAATAATACAAAAATATGCATGAATACACGAAAGAACATCAGTATTTTGAAAGTTTTCAAGTATTTTTTAATTAGAAAAAGAAGCTGGTGATTATTAATTGCATAGCCTTTTCTAATTTGGCTGAATACGATCCTGATGATCTTATTTATCAAATTTAAGGTTAGCTATATGTCAAAATAGCAAATAAAATAAACGACATGCCGAAAACCCGGATATACGTCACAATCGATGACGCACACCAAGAAGGGTATTATTTTAACTATACGAGTAATGGCTGGTTTGTATACTATCCAGCTAGTTTATAAACTAACAAAATTTATCGCTAAAACTCAAACCACAAGGAAATTACACAAATTAGCTAGCATTTTTGACTAGATTGTAAACTATTCACATTAGTTGGATGAAGTGTGAACCTGTATTGGTAGTAATACATAATAACCAACGAGTTGGTTAGTATGTAAACCAACCAACGCGAAACCCCAGTTTCGGTCGAAGTTAACAATAAAACCTCAGTTTTATTTAAAGAACAGGCAATGGTATTGTAACGTTTATTCTAATTTATATTTACAATTAATTTATATTTACAGATTTATATTTAAATACAGTCCTTATTTAATAATTTATATAACACACTAACTATAATTTATATGAGAGTCACTTCATAAACACTTTATCGAGGCGCGATTGCTTTCTTTCAGTATCAACACTAACTGACTAACTAACCCCGCTGCGATGCTCGTCGCCTATTTATACTCGCACGCATGTAGTTCTAGAAACTTCTCGAAGTTGAAGTTTTGGTGGATGCGCCGGGTTTTTCCAGATGTTACGTTTTCCAGATCATTCTTGAAAATACGGCGGAGGAGCCATAGTCGTATCATATGGGAATTTCACTGGGGGCACTAATTGAGCACATTAATGCAGCAGCTCGCGTAACAGTATCTACTGAAACAATAGAAAATGCTCTCAATGAATCATTACCACAAAAATGCTTATTATGTTCTGAAGAAAACGTATGTGACCATTGTCAGAATAAAAACAATATTAATGCGACAAGGGATTCATGCCAGGAAAGTCTAAAAAGGCAGGCACAAACTACAAACTTCTCGCAAGAAATTCAAACCAGGAACTGTCGGCATGTCCGTGAGATAACCCATATTGGGCGTCATAATGCGTGTAGAAGATGAATTTTACGGAATTGGAACTGTTCACGGTGTCCTTAAACAGCTCTATTTCCGCAACGAATTTGAAATATGTGAGCAACAATTTTTAAAGTTGGAAAATGTCAAGACGGACACCGAAATAACATTAGGAAGCACTGCAAGAAAATTTTCAGTATCGGGTTCAACCCAAGGATGTGCGATGTCACTGCAAGAAAAGTTGTGCGAATAAAAATGTAAATGTCTTGCGTCTGGATATACGTGTAATAGTAAGTGCCACGACAGTGCAACTTGCTCCAACAAATGATACTGTTCTCTGTTTGGTGGTTTTAATGTCCTGACATATTTTATTGTTAATATTTTGTCACCTGGTATTATTAGTTATATTTCTTTTACTTTTTCTAACGTAATATAGGTACCTGTAACAATCTCACATTGTACCAATAAAGGAAGCATTATGGACTAAGGATTTTACTATCCTAAACTAAATTAACCCAAGAGAATTGATTAGTTTGTTGAGTAATACATAATAACCAACTCGTTGGTTATTACGTATTACTACCAATATCAGGTTTTTACTTTATCCAACTAATGTGGATAGTTTACAAACTAGTCAAAAATGCTAGCTAATTTCTTTAATTTCCTTGTGGTTTGAGTTTTAGCGATAAATGTTGTATAGTTTATAAACTTGCTGGATAGTATGCAAACCAGCCATTACTCGTAGCTATTTTAGTGAAAATATGATTTTTCATCAAAATAAACCAGGCAGTTGGATAGTTTGTATACTATTCAAGTAGTTTATATACCTACTAGCCAAGTAAATACTTTAACCGTAACATATATACGGTCGTAGAAAAAATAATGTTCTTAACTCATGCGTAAAGTGTATTTCCCGCCCTTGACCGCTCCGCGTCATTCGGGTCAAGTGCGGGAAAGTATCACTTTCCGCACTTGTTAAGAAAATAACTATTTTGTGTTGACCGGAGTTATTATTCTGGGATATCTCTCAATTAAGTTTTGATTTGATTGGTGACCTTAATATTTACGTATACAAATTTAACTAGCGAATGACGAGTTATAATTCATAAAGATGAGAAGGATATTAAAGTTGAATGTTTTTAATTTCAGTAAAATCATAATATCATTGATGTACAATATTTATTTTATGTAAATATTATTTAGAATAAATAGTATTCATAATTTCTTGAGAACCGCATAAATTACAAGATGGATTGCTGTCGAATTGTTTCAAAAGTTGTCTCAAACTTTCAGCTTTCTCTGCAAATAGATATTTTGAATTCAAGAGATCGTCGTAGTATCTAAAAACAAACGTATCAGTTATTAAATTTATTTAACTCACTTTTACTACACTTAACGGGTCTGATTTATTTCGGCTTCTTTCTTTCAATTGCATCCTCAACTCTTCAGCTGCTTGAGCAAAAAATTCCTTGGAATTAAGCAAAGGTTTGTAATTTCTAAAACAAAAATTCGATCTACAGATTCGGTAGGTTCTTATTAGAAGGACAACTTCTTGCATTACAATGCTTGAGCTTTAAATTTATGGCTGCGAATTCGTCTCGAATGTGCTTTAAATCATTAGATGTCAGTAATTCAGCATATTTGGTAGATCTAAAATATTAATATTTAAATTTTTACCAAAAAAAAATTTGTGAAGAACGTTAATGTCTATTAGATGGTCTGATAAAAATATACCTCATCCCTCATACTGATTCAGGCAAGTTTAGAGTAATGGAGCCAAAGCAGGACATGCTGGGATAACAGGAGTGATTGATCAGAAATGTTCAAAGAAAGAAGTAGTGTTGCCAGAACTGACTGAATTCGACCATTTCGGTACACCTCATTTAAAAACCAGAAGGAGTTATTTGAATTTAAGTTTGGCAATTCTGTAGACCTCTGATTGGTCAGATTCCGTCCAGTTTCACACAACACTTTTTAGCATAGACATCAGCTAATAATGTCCATTTTTGATAGTTCTGACAGATAAATTGACTTATTTTTGTCATCGCATCCGCTCTTATTATTTCATTATTTTTACTTAGTTTCCACTCTATTTCGTTGAAACTGTTTCTTTAAAAACATCAGTAAGCAATTTATTGAATATCTGCAATATTCTTCTACTTCGAGTACCAGCCCTTCGCTTAGGATTGTGCTTTTACTCCCATTCAAAACGAATATAAATTGTAATATCGTTGTTGTAAAGTGCAAATTGTAGAATATTTTCAAAGATTAAGTTATTGATTTTCTTTTGGAACTTTAGTTCTTTACATCAGGTTATGTTTGAGCGCCGCAAAAGATCTGACCGTTACGCGTTACGCTACGTTATGTTACGTTGCTTCGTTATGTGCCTTGCTTGCGTGCTTGTGCCTCCTTAGTCTCTCTCTCTCGTTTACGAAGCAGCGATTCATATGCTCCGGCCTGGATTCGAACCCGCGTGGAAGCGAGCATTCTACCACTGAACCACCGATGCTATATTAAAATTCTATGCAAAGCTGGTGATCTACTTGAATTTGTTCGGATAAATTTTTACTATTATTTCCATAATTTTTTTTGTGTGATTAAGGGGTCTAGCACATTTACTTTTCGAAATACAGGGTGTTGAAATTTTGAAAACTTGAATGTTTTAATTCGATAACTTTAAAATGGATGGATAAATTGATTTGACATTTGGCAGGTTGTTTTTGAATGTGAAAGGGCATATTTTGAAAGAAATAGTAGTTTGTGCAACTAGTGTGGATATGATGGCCATATCGCACGAGGACGAAGTTTGAGTACGACGCCGTAGGCGGAGTGCTCAATCGTTCAAGTGCGATATGGACAATACACACGAGTCGAGCAGCATATTTTTTCTACGACCCACTTAAGAAAAAACTTAGAAAATTAAAATGTCTATAAACTGTAATATAACTTCAAATTAAAAATTGAACAATTCAATTTTATGTTTCCACTAATTTTGTGGTAAACGTACAGTTCTTGAATGTCCAATTTGTATAATGCTACGATGTCCTTTTTTAAATATACGATGCTGTTATAAGTAGATGTTGCCAGTCGGACTCCCTCATTAAAGGTACCGTACCATTATCTATAATAATGAATATTCTGCTAAATATTTCAAAAGTCTACCTGTTGTTGTTATTATTATCAAGCAGAATAATTATTTAAAAATAAAAGTAACAATTAAGAAAAAACTTTGTCACGGGAATCGAACCCGGGTCTACGGCGTAAGAGTCTGGATTGATTACTACTCGACCACCGAGAAATATGAAAATTGTTTATCTATAACGTCAGATGTACCTATTACATAATTTTATAAAATCTGGGTTCTGTTTTAAGTATTTGTTGTTAATTTGTACGGATTATTTCTTTTAAGTTTATCTTTGTAAATGAATATTCTTGATCCAGTGCGCTTCTATGAGAAACTTTTTTTGACAAGTTATTTTGACGTTTCTTTTGAATTGAAAAAAGATGAGTGACCTTTATCTACAATAAATATGCAAAATGCAAAATATTTCAAGCGTCTACCTGATGTTGTTATCAATATCAAGCAGAATAATTATTTAAAAATAAAATCAACAATTAAAAAAAGTTGCTTCACGGGGAATCGAACCCGGGTCTACCGCGTAAGAGTCTGGTTTGCTTACTACTCAACCACTGAGGAATATGCAAATTGTTTATCTATAACGTCGGATGTATTACATAATTTTTGCTTAAAAGGAACTAAAGTCCCTACCGTGTGTCCCGCGACACGTTCTACCTTTTTTTAATGCATTCAGTTAAATATTGATCTAATATTTCAGTTTGAATTAGAAATTTCAAATACGAAACAGGAAAAAGTTTTACATTCTGCCTAATGCTTAGGTAGATCTCAAGAATGTACTACAGATCAGATGAGAAATGGACTTATGACTATGCGTGGCTAACTTGTTTGCCCATCAAGGCATATTTAATATATTTGGAACACGACTGTTGACAACTTTTTCGGAACACACCCTTTAGTAACTAATCTGGTAACGTTTAGTGGTGTGAGTGAAGCGCCTTATCTATAGCCTAGTAGAGACAATTGCACTGGCTTAGAATTTGCTGTGCGTCTTCCTTTAATAATCGTTTAATAATCTACACATATCTTCGTCTGCCAAAGCAATTAGCCTTGCAAATTTTTGAGATATCCCACCAGGCAAGCAAGTCTTTGCGTCCTACAGCAAACTACTCTTTCGCTAAGAAATATTTCAATCCAAGAAAAACTAGGAAAAAAACAAACTTCAACTAACCCTGTATCTCAGTATTATTTGAAACTCTCCATTTGTCTATTAAACGAATAATTTCCTGGGCTGCTATCCAAACTTTCGTCCATATTAGTTGTCTTTAGAATAGATTTACTAGGAGGCTGACTAGAACTGTCAAATTTGATTTGCGAGCTTGTTGCTGTTTCAAAAGGTGTACCATACTGACTAAAATAACAATAGTATATCATACACCAAGGTGGTGAAGACTATTATTATTGACCGAACACCAAAATTATTTCGCGAGGGGCTTTGCCACGAGCGGAATAAGGTGCGAGGGTTATAAATGTCTTCACCACCGTGGTGTATATACATTTTTTTCCACTACTAGCCAAATTTAAGATAAAAATTAAAAATAATTCACAAACGACAACAGCAAACGTTTACTCCATCGTCTGACTGACAAGTACAATATCAGTTGTCCATATATTATGAACGTACTCGTTATGTCATCAGTCATTTTTGGTTGAGCGCGAATTTAAAACTAATGGCATTTTTATTCAAATAATTTCATCTTGATAGGTAATTTCAAGCAGGAACTATATTAAAGACAATCTCCTTGGTATACAAAATTATGTTGCACAAGTTTTTGTTGAACTACATTCCCTGAATTCTCAAAATATTTGAATTTGTCCATTATTGACCTAGGTTCGTAATAGAAAAAAATATCAACCACTAATAGAGAAATTCAACTTCTCAGTTGGCTAGAAGAAGCAATAATTGTCAACTTCACAGCTAGTAGTGGAATAAAATATTATAGAGGTAATACTTTGAATGAATATTATTATTGGTCTGGAGTAAGAAGTGAGGCATTGATTCATTCAAATCCTAGACACTTTAGGCTTTTGGATTTTTGTGTAATGCACTGCTTATGTTAAGAGACGGTCCATGTGAGTGATGAGTGAGATAGTACTAATATCGATGAGTTGTCATGCACGAGCACTCTCACATGTTACAGAATGGTCCTTATCACAAGGTCTTTCTTTGAGAAAATCTTTTATCAGCTGTTTATATCTTCATTGAGTCAGTAGCTATTATACTTTGCATTCGAAGAAAATGTTATCTCCTCTTCCATTCACAACTGACAAATAGGCTATTCCCTTCATCCCTTTATCCATTAGGGTACTAGTGAGTAATCATGTTAATATCTTCTTAGGTTTAATATATCTTCCTTAGGCACGTGGCTACAGAACGTCCAATGGTTTGTTTCAATTTAGCAAGATATACACATAGATATACTACCGATAGAGCAAGAAGTCAGCTCGGAACCCGTCGGCCTGGAGGAAGATGGAAAGTCAAAAGTTCTGGCTGACTTTCTTTAACGGCGCTCTTGATACAGACACAGATGAAGTCAGAAAAACCTCTGATCGTCTGTCTCTTTCTCTCTTACCAGAGTTAAGACGGACATTTCCACTTACACAACGGCTTATGGCTTGTTGCCTCTATCTGTTGTATCTCTATGGATATACACCTCCGTTTTGCAGTTTTTGATATAGAAATGCCAGTTAAATCCGTTTCAGACCCTTTCCATTTTGAGATTATGTGGCCTATAATACGCGCCCAGAAACCCTATTAAAGTTTGCCAAGGTTAAGAGCTTTTGTAGGTAGTCCCAGACAAGTATGGATCTAATCAATGGGCTTGCTAAGAATCCTTTGCTTCCATACCCTTTTTCGACATTCATTTGCAGACACTAGTTGATAGCGTGGATTCCCACCTGAAGCACGAATTCATATTATTATTAGACTATGTAAGAAGTTTGGCATGAAATAAGTAAATATAGAGAAAAAGAAGCATAAACATAATTAAGGCAATTACGCAGAGCAAGGAACTGATACCTATACGGAAGAAAACTTAAACCAAAACTCATTTAACAACAACCTTAGACAATGTTTATAGATCTAGGCCTCAAAATAAATGCTCTCGCCAATTGCCATCTATATTAATTGACTACTGTCAAACTAATAACGCTGGAAATTCAAAAAAAAGTAGGTTAGGTTGGTTATATATTTTTTTATTTTCACCTTTTAGACGTATCCATGCTTCTATTAGCACCGTCTCTAAAAAGTTCATAGTTCGGATCGGGTGCCATGCTCGTTTGTAGAGTACTGTTTCCATTATGTGACCTGAAAGATTCATTTGTTGGTGCTGAAGAACTCCCATTCAGAAAACTGTGTTGGTTTCTGGCAGTAGCTGAAAATTGCGTCATATTTCTAGGCATGCTAAAAATTAAAAGCATTCAATTTTAATAATGTGAATCTAAAAAAGTGGAGTAGTCAGGCAGAACTGTAGCCAGAAAGTGTCGTCTAGACTGGAAAAACTAGACAACAACAAGGGAGTGGTGAATATAAGGGAATGCTGGCTATGTAAGAGCGTGGAGCACATGGCCAGAGACTGTCGGCAGGCCTTCCTTTGTAGGGTATGTGGGGAGAGGGAAAACATGGGAGGTACCCTCTGGACCCTCAGATGGGACGAGTCTGGGCATATAGGAGGAAGGAGAAAACAGACCGTGGGAAGAAAAAATGTAGAGGATGGATGGTGGGTGTACAGATGAATCTAGTGTAGAGCATGATTAGGAAAGAGAAGGCATGTGAGTGGTAGGAGTGATAGAAGGGAGAAGATGACGGAGTGTGAGAGGGACCGCTGCCCGTATTGAAGTATGCTAGGGTAGTGATTCCGAGGTGGGAGTAACGGCGAGCTTGAGGTGGGTTTGGTTGGTAGGCATTCCCTTGGGGAGGAGTCCAACACTATTTGGGTACTGGTTAGGACCCAAGCAAACATGAGTTTCCCATCTCAACCCGAAAAAAAAAGACTAGAAAAACTTAAGACGAACGGAATAACGTCAGGTTGACCTGGGTACCGTATCGAGGACAATAAAAAAGCTGTGGAACTTGCAAAAAGAGGATCAGAGGATATACCACCTTAACCAGATGACAAGAGCTGGATCAGAGTGCAAAAAGTAATGGGTAAACATATTATATTAGTTAAATTTTCAAATCACCTTTGATTAGGCTCATAGTAAGATCCACTCATATTTATTCCATGACTTTCATTTCCTCCCCACGTATGGTTATAACAAGGTTGAGGTTCGGGAGTTCTAGAAGGTCTAAAACTACAACAATTTTGTCTTAGACTGCACTTAAAGGATCATTATTATACCTGTCACAATTATTACTGTTCGTAGCGTCTTGCATACAACCATTCTTTAATAAAATCACAGTTGGACAACCAGTTGACGTGGTACTTGAAGTTTTTTGGCTACTACAGCCACACAAATTGGATTGTTGTTTATTTCTAAAATACATTTTTTTCGAGAGCTCAAATATTTCAGTGTCTTTATTATGACTGTTGACTATAGAGATAATACATATAGAGGCAAGAAGCCAGCTCAAAACCCTTCAGCCTGTAAAAGAGAGATAGAAAGTCAAAGGTTCTGGATGAGTTTCTCTAATGGCGCGCATGCTATAGACACAGACAACGACAGATAAACCTCTGATCCTCTGTCTCTTCCTCTCTTACAGGAGTTAAGACGGACATTCCCACTTACACAACGGCCTATGGCTTGTCGCCTCTATTTGTAGTATCTCTATGCTGTTGACTTACTGGCACTCATCTATTTGTTTCCTAATAAGTGTAGACGATTTTATTAGAAAGTTTTTTTGAGCGTAATAGTAAGTTTCCAGATCTTCCATTAACTTTTCTATATCTCTTTCATCGAATAGTGTTTGGCAACCTGTTTCGTTGCGTCTGTCAAAACTACAAAAACATCAGAGTTAACAGTTAGTTTTTGAGAAATACTTTTTAATAAGAAATAACACCTACACTACTTCTGTAGCTATATAGGAAATGTTAAAAATGCGATAGCAGTGACATCTCCACATCTTACCATAAACTAAAATGTGTTGTCCCTTACAAACCAAAATGAAACTTTGTTATAATAGTATTTAACTATTATATTGGGCGACGACCCAGCACTGTAGTGGAACGCGTTCGATGCGATAATTACAGTCAAGCAAGGTCGGACATGGTTAGTACTTGGATGGGTGACGACCATGCCAGGGAAAACCATCGTATGGGGCCCGTACAGCCTGCAGCGGACTAGCATATCACAGCTCGCAGGCATTATACCAATGAGCACGAGGTATAATGTAGATATGCCGTCTTTCGGAGGAGACGTAAAACCGAGGTCCCGAGTCCATGGATGTCGGGCTCGTTAAAGAACGCTACCACTGGTTGGAACACTAGTGGGTTCGCCAAAATTTCCGGTTAGGGGTAGAGTGCTCCCGGCGTCGGTGATTAGCCACAGTCGCAGAAATAGACCGACGTTAAATAACAGAAAAAAAAAAAAAACTATTATATTTTACATATATTGATAAAAGGCTTAACTATAATGACGAATTTTTACAGAAAACTGTAATAAATAGAGTAAATTAAATACTTCTTCTTTTGCATGTCTTTGTTACATTACAATAACTTTATGGTTGTTTAATGCAGGATTCAGTAACCAGCACGTGACTTCTGTAACGGTATAGAATGGAAAGGACTCTGCACCATTTTAAAGGTAATCCTGGCTCTCGTACGATTTTCGATTTTTTTTATATGTTGTAGTCTTAATGATAACTAAGTGATCGTGATGGGTTAAAACTGTGCAGGCCCTCCGGTTTTGCGGTGGTGACGTCTTTTATTTGCGTCCTGAGCATAACATTTTGCCTCCTAGCACTATAAATCTCGCAATAATAGCAAATGTCTTGTATGTCGGGGGCTCATGAGGAGGTCTGCCATACTTCTGTGCCATCAGAGTCACAATTTCTCCAGAGGGCGCCTCCGCAATGGTCAATTTTTTAGGTCGGTGTTTTAACAGCAAGCGGAAGCAATGAAACCGAACAAAATCATCAACAATCACGTTATGTAGGTTAGTTGGATCCATCTAACTCCCAAGTCCTCACGAGTGGGCCCCAAAAGATTTTTTAAAATTTTCTTTATCCCACGCACCCATCTCTAGTAGTAGATACTTCATGAAGAATCCGGTAGTTCGGATATATACTGGGATAGATATTTGTCAAAGCCAATACCCGTGACAGACGTCAGTCGGAAATTGTCAGACATTTTCTTGTTGTCTTCTATGTCCTGACGCTGCGTATTTTTATTATTTTTTCCTTCGACATAAGCAAAACGACCTACTTGCATCTACAATTGTGTATATCCCACTCAGATCTACTTTCGATATTCTGATCTTCAATTACCTAATACGTATGTGTATTTTGTGGAGTCCATAGTATTCGTTTCGACAATAACAAGCAGACAGCTGTCAATTGAAACTAAAAGCCACTCAATCATTTTCATTTATTGAACTATCAGCTCTCCCCTCCGTATACGAATGTCCACAACCATATTCTCATCAAGAACAAGCCTACCGACAAAGCGGTTTGTATTGCAAACGAAGCAATTTTCAATTTCAGGTAGTGCTCTGGTGCACACTCCGAGCCACAAATATACTTTATATCGTGAATGCGAATGTCGGGCTTGTTCCGACTGACGTCTGTCACGGGAGATGGCTCTTTTGACAAATATCTATCCCAGTATCTATCCGAACTACCGGATTTTTCATTAAGTATCTACTACTAGAGATGGGTGCGTGGGAGCAAGAAAATGTTAAAGTCTTTCGTGAGGACTTTGGGAGTAAGATGGATCCATCAACTAACCTACATAACGTGAATGTTGATGATTTTGTTCGGTTTCATTGCTTCCGCTTGCTGTTAAAACACCGACCTAAAAAATTGACCATTGCGGGGCACCCTCGGAAGAAATTGTGATTCTTATGGCACAGAAGTGTGGCAGACCTCCTCATGAGTCCCCGACATACAAGACATTTGCTATTATTGCGAGATTTATAGTGCTAGGAGGCAAAATGTTATGCTCAGGACGCAACTACAAGACGCCACCACCGCCAAACCGGAGGGCCTGCACAGTTTTAACCCATCACGATCTCTTAGTTATCAGCGAGACTACAACATATTAAAAAAAATCGAAAATCGTACGAGAGCCAGGATTACCTATAAAATGGTTCCGGGTCCTTTCTTTCTATGCTAGGAACACAAAACAGTCTAACCCACAAAACAGTCCAACCTTTATACTGTTTTGTAGGTTAGACTGTTTTGTGTTTCTAACATAGAAAGAAATTTCCTTTCTATTCTGTTACAGAGTTCACGTACAGTTCACGTGTAAATTTGGTTGCGTATACAGGGTGTCCGAAAACTCTCCTGCCAAACGGAAACTACAGTTACTAGAGGTGATTTTAAGTCGATTTACCTCAATAAGGCTACAGCCCTTTGAATAAGACGTCCTCATATGAGTTTTCTTCAAATTATTCAAAAATACCGTTACTTATAATATTCAAACTAGGTATAATTAATAAACAGTTACAAACCAGTCGTTCGCTGTAGATGAATTTTTTCAGATCCATCACAAGCGTGTCAGTCGGGGGGACCAAAAGGTATTTTTATTAAAAAAATTATTTTCAAGTTGTTTATGTATCCGTCACCGAATTTGGAAAATTCAAGATAAATTTTCATCAAAAATGTTCTTTTCGTTCAAATCGATATCATGAACCGTTTTCGAGAAAAATAAATTTAAGCTTTTTGAGTTTCTTACGTAAAATCCTGTTGGATTATAAAATTGTATTTATAATATTGGGTCTGTGCTCACAAGCATCACAGACAGTTTTTGACAATCCGGATTC
>CAJUYI010000485.1:99393-129130 GCA_910591695.1 Galerucella pusilla
ACAGACCTGTCAAGTTGGCTTTGAAAAATCAATAAATTATACAGATACTGATAACAAAAGTCTCAAGTATTAAGTTGCTTACATTGTTTTGGAAATTTTATATATATTTTATAATCCAACATGATTTTATGTAAAAAACACAAAAGTTCAAATATATTTTTCCCGAAAACGGTTCATTATATCGATTTGAAAGAAGAGAACATTTCTTATGAAAATTATCTTGAATTTTCCAAATTCGGTGTCGGATACATAAAAAAGTTCAAAATAAAATTTTTTCAATAAAAATACCTGCTGGTCCCTCCGACTGACACGCTTGTGAGGGTTCTGAAAAAAAAATATTTACAGCGAACTGGTTTGTAAATGTTTATTGATTATACCAAGTTTGAATATTTTAAGTAACGGTATTTTTGAATAATTTGAATAAAACTCATATGAGTACGTCTTCTTCAAAGAGCTGTAGTTCCCTTGTGAGAAGCATTTTTGGATTTTGAGCTAAATCGACTTAAAATCACCTCTAGTAACTGTAGTTTCCGTTTGGCAGGAGAGTTTCTGGACACCCTGTATATAGATGTATTTGATTGCATGTACTAAAGCCGCTTATTAATATAAAATTTTGGAATTTTGTGAACATTAATCTCGACAATCGCCGAAAATATTTTAAATGCCATTTTGATTAAAAAATAAAAATTTTATGGAAAAATAATCACCTTGTTCCCATTTGGAAGTTTGTTCTATGGAAGGAGCCTGTGCCGATACTTTGGTCCATTTTAGAATAGTTGGAAATGTTGGATTTCTTGGCAATTACAACTTCTTGATTTCTGTACTCCGATGGAATTTCTATCACTGCTGTATCATTATTATCTAAAGTTCCTTTGGGGATGATTAGTTTTTGTGGTTTTCCTTTTTTTGGCTTAGTGCCATTTCTATTCATTATGAATTTAGAATTTTTTCAAATGGAATGTAACGATACATGTTTTTAATTTTGCTGGACTGACATGATTGACGGTTGTCAAAATTCATAAAATTGACGTAAATATTGTTTTGTTACTGCGTTGTTCACAGTGAAATACATGAATTATCTGACAAATCAAATAGAGTCTCCATGAGATGGTACAACATGGGTACAACCACAGAATACGCAAGAGACGAAAGCTTTGTCGGTTCCTTTGAAGTCGGAATTACACGATATTGAGCGGAAATACGTCGAGGCATTGAAACATAAATTACTGAGAGAAGTAACACGAGCATTGATTCGAAGTACAATCATAACTACTAAATCATAACTTGTCAGTTGTATCAAAAAGGCTGAGTGAAACAGGCGGCAATTTAACCAATCACTAGGCTGCAGAAATGCCAACTTAAATTCAAATCGCTCCTCTCAGTTTAAAAACAAGGTATAGCTCATTTTTAACCTAATTTTAAAATAATACACGGTTATAACTAAGAAGAATGAACGGAAGTTAGATGGTGTACTCTGTGGTACAACGTTGTCAAATGTTCGAAATAAAAACGACCAATACTTTAATAAATTTCATTTATTGTGATAACAAAAAATAATCTTTTTATCGAGGACAAGGGCATCCCTGAAGATCACCTTGTCCTTTACCACCCAAACTAAACAAGGGCACCAATTTGTTCATATCCATTCTTCTTTGTCTAAACAAATTGACCAGTAACCTCAAGGCAACGGCTGCTTCTTCTACTTCGCTTATTGACAGATCTTCAATGTATGAATCCAGTAGTCTCTGTCTTTGCACAGCCAAATTGTGACTTTGAGGTGCAACAAAAAGGAACAAATCATCCGGATCGAACACTATTGTGTCATTGGCGCCTTCTATAGGATTAAAAACGAGCAAATCAGACTAGCATGAAGGCATAAGTGGCACTAAAATATTTACCTATCATTTCGTCTTCTCCCGGAGCATCTGCCATGATAACTTGGGAATTCGTTAGGTCTACATTTGAATATGGCACTTCGAGTAGTGGATCTAAGTCCATATATGGTATATCAGGCTTCAGTAAACCTGTGGAGGGAATCGAAATCAATGATTTTTTCAATTCAAAAATAGATAAACAATGCTTGTCTTACCGATATCTGTAAGTTCCAATAATTGCTTTTCTTCTGGAGCTAGAAAACAAAACATAAATTATCTTTTAGGTTCAATGCTGAATAAATAAAAAGTTGTTAATATTTAATTTGTTGTATCTTTATCAAATTGTAATGTAGAAAACTTTTGTACTTACACTTCTTACACATGGCATTTTTTGAACAGGCGCAAGATAATTCTTGTTCTAAAATATAAAAATAAATTACAATTAATTGTAAATAGTTTCCAGAATATTAAGGTATAGATATTCAGTCAAGGGGGATAGTTCAACGTTCTAGATTGCTTTAGAATTGGTTAGGTTGTTTGTATGTATGTATGTATCTTTTTTGGGGTAACATTCACTGACACCTAAAAGATCACTTCTACTTAGTTTCTGAAAAAAGTCTCAGAAACTAGTAGCTCCTCTAGTCCTATTTCCCGGAGGAATTTTAGGATGTCTGCAGGCTTCAGCTTAGGTAAATGTTCCTCTTCTATCCAGTAATCTCCATGAAAGGATTCTCTCTAGGATTCTGAAGTGCTGTGCAGTTGGGAAGTAGATGGATGGAGATTTCTTCTTCCATGCCACAAAATCTGCATTATTTTTTCTCGACTATTTTGAGCTTTTTCAGGTGCCCATTCAGGCGACAATGTCCCGTTAGGTTCCCTGTTAAAACTCAGCGCAGTTTTACTTTGACTTATGCATTCATTTGATCTCAACAGGTTGTAGTCACCCAGAAGAGTCTTTGATTGTATAAGCCCTACTAGATCTTTCCAATGGTCAGAGCTTCTCTTTTTCTCGGCTTTACCTATTTCTTCCAATAATACATTGGGGCTGATTCCGCAAAAGGGTTCAGGCCTCCAAAAAGGTCCCCCTCTTTGCTAGTTCTTCTGCTATTTCATTTCTTTCTATTCCAGTGTGTCCTGGAATCCGTAGTAAGGTGACTATTGTTCTCGCCTATATCATTGAGCTTGTCTAGGCATTCCCACACCATTTTGGAACTGATTACACAAGATCTCAGTGCTTTAATGGCTGCTTGACTATCCGACATTATGATAATCCTTTGTCTTCTGTATCCTTTATCAATATTGAACTGGGCGCACTTTCTTATGGCGTGGATTTCCGCTTGAAAAATACTTGGGGTTTTTCCCAAGCTTTCAGAGTTTGGTTCCTGTCCCGAACACTCCTATCTCAGTTCCTTCTATTTCTTTTGAGCCGTCTGTGTACCATTGAATGACATCCTTTCCAAGTCTGGTAATGATATTTGGATCCCATTCCTTCTTGTTGCTTACTTCCGTAACGAATTTCTTTGAAAAGTTATACTTTTTTTCATCATACCGTCTTGTGGCATGTCCCAGGTTGTCTGATTTTTAAGACCTCTCACTATGAAACTTGGCTTTATCAACTTTTTAGTGAGTCAATAGACTTTGAGGTTAGAAAATTCATAAATAGTTTATATGAAGTTAGTTGGAGAATTTTGGAGTACGGTTAGTAATGTCGTGACAAGCATTGGAATAAATATATATTGGTTAGTCTTTGTTGGTTGTTTGGAGAATTTGAAATACAGTTTTAAGTTGATTTTATGTTTTTTCTTTTTGTACTTACGCTGCTGACATGCTGCTTCAGGTGAACATTCACAATTCAAGTCATCTTGATCTGTAATAAATAGATTGAATAATAATTAACTGGAAATAAACTTGAGGACAACTTAAAGTCTCTTTTCTTTTTTGGTTGATTGATTTTTCAGGAGTTTTCACTTACCATCTTGATATTGTTGACACATCGCGTCTGGTGAACAGTCGCACTGTATTTCTTCTTGACCTTCATATCCTAGAGCAAAAAATATGGAAATAAAGATGTAAAGATGTTATTTGCTAAAACAGCTTATGCAATTTTAATTCACCAACAAACCCTCTAAAAATATTTATTAGTATAAATTACTGTAAATTATTTCAATAATAAAAATATTAAATTAATATTAAGGTGCGTACTGACTTGAGCATCTTTATGCACACGAACAGTTTGTGCGCACACACGTTCGTGTGAGTTATTTTAGTTTCGACATAAATTTTAATTGTAAGTTCATATTCGTGCGCGAAAATATTAGCTCCATTTGAGGCTCAACTTTCGTTTAGCTGAAATCAGTTATAGAAAAACTGTTGTCATAGCAAAGATTGTTTTGATTAGTAGTCAACAAAAACCTAAATCATATGGTGAGGAAATGCGTGGTTGCAAAGTTAACCCCACTTTCGTTTAGCTGAAATTAGTTATAGAAAAACTGTTGTCATGGCAAAGATTGTTGTGATAAGTGGTAAACAAAAACCCAAATCATATGGTGAGGAAATGCGCGGTTGCCAAGTTGACCAGTATCGCTTAGCTGAAATCAGTTATTGTATAAGCGCGAATTGCGAAACGTCGACCCGGCGCGCATTCATGTGGAATACACTTTTTCGAAAAGGGGAAGGGAATGAACATGTATGTATATAGATAGACATAAATATAAAATGAGTATGCTTATCGGGAAGCGGTATGTGTTGAATTATGATAAATTTTTTTGTTAGTAGCTTTTGCTAGTAGAAATCCCATGAAGTCAGTCAATTTGAGGTGAAGACATGTATTCCCTTCTCCTTCTCGAGAAAGTGTAATAATTTGTATTCCACATGAATGGGCGCCGGGTCGATGTTTCGCAATTCGCGCTTTTACAATAACTGATTTCAACTAAACGCTACTGGTCAACTTGGCAAACGCGCATATCCTCGCCATATGATTTAGGTTTTTGTGTACCCGTTACCATGGTAATGGCTGCCATGGCAACAGTTTTTCCATAGCTGATTTCAGCGATACCAAAGTTGACCCCCCAGTTGAGCAGAGCTAAATATCCATTTTTAAATTACATGCAATTCTCTCCCAAGCATCTGACTTCAAATTCCTTGAAAAATGTTGTGGATGCTTGGCGTACCATAATATAGGGTGTTTTTCGAACCCATCGATTAATTGCAACGCCTGTTCGTTGGTCCACTCCATTTTAAATTTGTTTAAATGCACTTTATTTCTAGTATTATTGTAAATATCAAAATAGATAAGTACCTATGTTTTTTTTTATTAAATACACCAACTTTTCTCGTCAAAATTGAGAGTAATGTACTGATTATTTCAAAATTAAACAAACAAATAAATACAACACACACAAATTTACAACGACAAACCCGTCCAAACTGAGCACACAATCCTTTTGATCTTTCTTTTAAAACCGACAACCGACGGATACTTGTGCGCGCTAAGATTTTTAGGCAGAACTGACTAGAGCAAATTTTCACACACATTGTTTGTGTGCATAAAAATGCTCAAGTCAGTACGCACCCTTAAATATAAATAACCCACAATTGTTCGGTCTATTTACAATAAATTTTCTGGCATTATAAATATTAAATTGTGATCTTATATAAAGGTTTACCTTGATAATATTGGTCCATTTTATCTATAAATATTTTAGTATTTTTTATGGCAAATCTACACAACAAATTTAAACGACAAATATGTTCACATAAACTTCAAAATGATAACGAAAGTAGCGAAAAGTCACGAATGTCATTTAGATTTTGTGAAGTGGGCGTTATTTTGAAAAATAATATCCTCACTCAACAATAGTGGTCTAATTTTGGAAAATGATTGTTATATAATAATAAATAGTAGTTTAAAAGATTTTAAAAATAATTCGAACTAAAATTGGTATCGAGCACCTCAAGATTTCTGTTTTTCTTCTTATTTCGATCCGTTATTAAAATTTTTTTTCCAGTTTTTTGACCTATCTATCATTAATTTTTGCAGTTCTAAGTCAAATCCTTTCCTAGTTCTGGAATTATTTAAAAAAATTCTGATAAAAAATGAAACAGTTCATGTGAAGTCAACAATCTCTTTATATAATGTTTAAAAAAATAGTAATACCGTAAAACATAATCTTAATAACTATATTTAAGACAAGTCTCTCTTAATAGACCACTTTACAAAACAAGGATCGAAGTTTTCGTCGGTTATAGAGTGACTATACCATGAAATATTTATTTTTCATGTTGATTTTCTCATAGAAGCAACATAGACCACTATAAATACCTAATAGTATTGTTACGAACTCACTAATTCCGAAGCCGGTCCTGTCGCAAACGATGCATGCGATCGTTCTTTCGCAGGTAATATCCAGACTGTTCTAGAAATGTACCAGGCCATACAATGGTTTATCGAGAAGGTTCTAGAGATTCAAAAAGGAGTATATATAGCGGGTTTTCGAGTGAATCGGGGAGTTGTTCAGTATACAGTGAATCGGTAAACAGTTTCAGTATACAGTGAGCGAACAGAAGTGAATATAAATAGTGTTGAATATAAATTAGGACAATTATTATACCGAGTGTAGATAAATTAATAGACATTAAGTAGTGTGTATATAAATTAAGTTTATTATAGTGTGTAAGTGTTTCTTTAATAAATCGATATTAATTAGCCATAGTGAGTGTATAATTTTATCCCACGGTAAAAACTGTTTAAATAAATAAGAAAAACATTACAGTATATTATACACCAAGGTGGTGAAGACAAATATTATTGACTGAGACTTATAAATGTCTTCACCACATTGGTGTATATCAACGAGGTAAAACAGAAAGGAGGGAGTTGAGCGTGGTAGTGATTTAACCAACTTTCCACGGAAGTCGCCATATTGAGAAGCCACATTAGTGACATTACTCATTAATTCGTGTGTCATTTAGATAACATTAACATACTAAAATGTGTCAAATTGAAAAGCCACGTTAAGAAAATAGTGATTTTTAGTATTAGAAAGGTTATTTATGAGTATTAGTATAAAGGACCGGGCACAATTTTATAGGTAATCCTGGCTTTCGTACGATTTTCGATTTTTTTTGATATGTTGTAGTCTTAATGATAACTAAGAGGTCGTGATGGGTTGAAACTGTGCAGCCCCTCCGGTTTGGCGGTGGTGGCGTCTTGTAGTTGCGTCCTGAGCATAACATTTTACCTCCTAGCACTATAAATCTCGCAATAATAGCAAATGTCTTGTATGTCGGGGGCTCATGAGGAGGTCTGCCACACTTCTGTGCCATCAGAATCACAATTTCTCCAGAGGGCGCCTGCGCAATGGTCAATTTGTAAGGCCCGTGTTCTAACAGCAAGCGAAAGCAATGAAACTGAACAAAATCATCAACAATCACGTTATTAGGTTAGTTGATGGATCCATCTAACTCCCCAAAGTCCTCACGAGTGGGCCCCAAAAGACTTTTTAGATACTTCATGAAAAATTCGGTAGTTCGGATAGATACTGGGATAGATATTTGTCAAAAGAGCCATCATCCGTGACAGACGTCAGTCGGAAATTGTAAGACATTTTCTTGTTGTCTTCTATGTCCTGACGCTGCGTATTTTTATTATTTTTTTCCTTTGACATAAGCGAAACGACCTACTTGCATCTCCAGTTGTGTATATCCCACGTAAATCTACTTTCCATTGTCTGATCTTCAATTACCTCATACTTATGGGTATGGTGGAGTCTATAGTATTCGTTTCGACAATCACAAGCATACAGCTGTTAATTGAAGCAAAAAGCCACTGAATCCTTTTTATTCATTAGAGAGTTATTGGAACTTTTATAAGGTCAACCAGTAATAGTGCTGTCTTTATAGTGACCACAAAACAGTCTAACCTATAGAAGTGAAAGTCCAATAGGATTACCTAGAATGAAAAAATGAGGTGTCAAACCCATCCACCTGAAGCGCTAGTTGTAATTGAGTTGTCGGAATAGGCAAGGCAGCTGAGGCCGAAAAACAGACTAAGGGAAGAAGAATTTCAGCGATCGCAGTGGATGGGTTCAGAACTTTTTTTAATGGAAGTTTGTTTTTGAATGATTTCACTAACCATTTCCTAGTCAGGTAATACCTGAAACGAATTTAGGAATTCCTACATGCAATTTACATTTTACCACGCGCTAAGTAATGCCTATGAGTGATAATATTACGTATTTCCTATCACTTTTTGATCAATCCTGAGAGGATTGTAGGAACAGCTTTGCGAGTGAGGCCCCTTTTTGTCCCAATAACAATATTGTGGTCCAAAATATCTGTTGCAAACTTTGTAGGATTTATAAATCTGTTCAGCGCTTAATTCCTTCAGTTTTGGATTGCGAATAAAGGCAACCCATTCATTCAACAACAAAGGGTTATGTTTGGGAAACCTATGTCGTTTTGATGCAATGTCTGTACACCCAGGAACGCAACACTTCACACCAACCATTATAAATATTATGAATTATCACACTTGATAAGACTTACAGTACCTAATTGAAACACAAATAGCTCCAGCAAATGGCAAAAGAAAACAATCTATGAGAGACAATGGTGTCAATGGTGACAACTATATGACAGCTTTGATGAATTTTAAAATATTTTCTTCTTTTCGTGCTAAAGGCCTTAGCTGCCAGGCCTGTTTCGACAACTCAATTGCAACTAGCGCTTCAGGTGGATGGGTTTGAAACCTCATTTTTGTATTCAAGGTCATCCTATAAACTTTCACTTCTATAGGTTAGACTGTTTTGTGATAGTGACATATACGCATGCGCATTTGATGTTTCGAATAAGGTAAACATTATTAAGGTTAGTGCTTGTCCTTATTTGTGCGCGATTACTTGCAGTGCACTATCCCGACTTTCTTTAATGTTTCATATTTATATGTCACAATGTGTAGGGCTGTGTTCGAGAAGCTGGTTGTTGGTATGAAAATTGTTTTAAGGAGTGGGGGTAAAAACTCACTTGGGTGTGCTAAACTCGCTCTAGGTTTTCGAACGGTCATAGAGTGTTTTGTTCCAAGGTTATGTTTGTTTGGTTGTTGGTTGTTGACAACTTGACAAATCAAATTGAAAATTTATTCATTCAAATCTTTTCCTGAATATTTTCTTGGATTTTGAATTGATGATCAGATTGGATTGATTTACTAAATGGATGAGCAGCGGAGATGTGTGAAAAGAAAACGCATTTTGGCTGCAGTTATGGTTGCCTCCAAAGATTTGTAGGGACTAAAAAAATTAATAATAATAATAGTGACTCAAGCTCCGATAGTGAAGATGATACTCAAATGTTGGAATTATTGGAAAAGAGGGTGTCAAAAATTCATAGAATGGATAACTATTTTGAAGTTGTTATTCCAAGCTATGATGACAAAACATTTCAATCCCATTTCAGACTAACTAAACCAGCATATATTAAAGTATTAAATTCATAGGGTTTATATTTTATTCAATCAATTTTTCCATTTTCAACTTTTTTTTGGTGTGATTAAAATTTTCCGCATTTATTGTAGAAGTAATGTCATTGCACACCATACAATTTTGAACACTAGTGCCACACATTCTATGAAAGTTTTCTTCATAAAAGTTGATCAAAATAAGTATAGACTTGCGACTCCATTCCCCAATAGATGCTTCTGTGGTTGAATTAGGTTGAGATTTTTTTGAGACAGATTTTCACTTAATATCCCTTCGGTTTGTTGTGTTTCCGTAGTTCTAAAACAACTTAAGACACTGGGAACTGATGAAATATGAAACATATACTGCTCTAGAAAACACATCAAGGTAATAAGTTTTTGGGGAACTAAAATATTCACTTATAAAGGAACATAGGAACGAGTTGGTGATTACCAAGTTTGTCCAGAATAAACCAATTGCCATTGACATCCTGCTCATTTTCTGTGTCATCTGTGACAACTACCTTAATATAATGTCATTATAGAGTTTCATGTTTCAATAACTCCAAATTTTAAGTCTGTCTTAAGGTCGAGCACTTTTTATTTAAGGTCATCACAATTACTGCAAGGCAGTAAATTCGTTTTTCCAATAACTCTCTATTAAACTCAGCTCTCTTCTCCGTATACGAATGTCCACAACCATATTCTCATCAAGAACAAGCCTATCGACAAAGCGGTTTGTATTGCAAACGAAGCAATTTTCCATTTCAGGTGGCGCTCTGGTACACACTCAGAGCCACAAATATACTTTATATCGTGAATGCGAATGTCTGACAATATCCGACTGACGTCTGTCACGGGAGATGGCTCTTTTGACAAATATCTATCCCAGTATCTATCCGAACTACCGGATAGTATCTACTACTAGAGATGGGTGCGTGGGATCAAGAAAAATTTTTTTGGGGCCCACTCTTGAGGAATTTGGGAGATGGATCCAACTAACCTACCTAACGTGATTGTTGATGATCTTGTTCGGTTTCATTGCTTCCGCTTGCTGTTGAAACACCGACCTAACAAATACAGAGGCACCCTCTGGAGAAATTGTGATTCTTATGGCACAGAAGTGTGGCAGACCTCCTCATGAGCCCCCGACATACAAGACATTTGCTATTATTGCGAGATTTATAGTGCTAGGAGGCAATTTGTTATGCTCAGGACGCAACTACAAGACGCCATCACCTCCAAACCGGAGGGCCTGCACAGTTTCAACCCCTCACGATCTCTTAGTTATCATTAAGACTACAACATATAAAAAAAAATCAAAAATCGTACGAAAGCCAGGATTACCTATAAAATATTGAGTGGTACAATTTATAAAATTTTTGAATATGCAAAATTTTTCAATATACATATGTATTATGGAGGGTAGAGGTAAGGAGAACCGTCTCTGTGTTTGAAAATGTGTCCGTAACAGCGCTGCGGCACCTTAGGATACTTTTTAAAGAAAGCGCCAAAAGTGATTAGAAGAAGATAGAGAAATAAACAAGGTAAATAGTTGAAGTTTTGTATACCGTTATTTTACTAACTACTCTAGTCCTGAAAATTTTTAAATATTTAAACTCAGCACACTTCACTCCGTCTACAATAGCTATGTTCATATTAGATTTTTTTGTACGCCAGCGCTACTCTGGCAGATAATTGAAGCTTTATTGTCAGTATACAGCTGGACACTTTTTCAACTCTCCCCCCATAAAAGACGGTTCTCCTTACCTCTACCCTCCATAATATGTATGTATGGTTGAAAAAATACCCTTCTTGGTGTGCGTCATCGATTGTTAATCTTCTTCTAACACATTACGTGGGAAGAAATGGAAAAAAGGTAGGTCTGTGATTAATCATAATCAAAATATCACAATAATGAACCGTTTGAATGTTTTACAAACGTTAACCCTAATCTTTGACTTACAAAAATTTGATTGGCTGATGTTTAGATTACGCGCCAGCGCAACCTATCAATCGCGAGGTTAAAATACTATGAAGGCGTAACTTTCGTAGCGGCAATGTGTCTCACGTCTTTTTCTACTGTCACACTGACAGTTCTTGTCAGGTGTGTACTTTATTGTTTACGGTCAACTATTATTTATGGAAAGTGAATCTTATTGTTTTATTTATTTGAATAATACAGTATAGATACACGGAAAAACATCAGTATTTTGAAAGTTCTAAAGTATTTTCAGTTAGAAAAAGAAGCTGGTAATTATTAATTCCATAGCCTTTTCGAATTTGGCTGGATACGATACTGATGATTTTATTTATCAAATTTAAGGTTAGCTATATGTCAAAATAGCAAATAAAATAAACGACATGCCGAAAACCCGGCAAGAAGGG
Organism: Galerucella pusilla; assembly: GCA_910591695.1. NCBI lineage: Eukaryota > Metazoa > Arthropoda > Insecta > Coleoptera > Chrysomelidae > Galerucella > Galerucella pusilla. The sequence continues at coordinate 111,109 of CAJUYI010000485.1, forward strand.
TATTATTTCACCTTACCACCTTAAAAAGATGCATATGAGAGTTTCCCCTAATTGAATAATTTAATGTGCGCCTCTGGTCTGTTCACGGAAGTCGGCCATATTCAGAAGCCACTTTGGTCGATGATTCTTTATACTGTTATATTCTCTCCTCTCTCTTTTACCTTCCTGGGGCCCAATTCTCGAGTCTGTAGGAGTTTTTTCCTATAGGAAAATGTTCCCATGCTTTCAGTTCCCATAGGAAAACGAAATTTCTAAGATACGTATTCTTGAACCAAGTGGAATTGTTTTTCCTACAGAATTGAAAGAGTACAGTGTTTCGTTGATAGTTTCATGAGATTAAACGTATTATAGACCAATGATATATGAGTAATTCATGTTGGCAATAATCATTTGGAAGAACTCTGTTATCTGACATTAGTTGTCAATTTGAATTTGAATTTTGAGTAGAGAATTAAAAAATGGATAAAAGTATTTTGAAAAAAGGGCAAAGAGGTGACAACATGAGCCAAGAGCAAAAAAAAGTATTCATTGAGTTGATGGAGGCGGCTGAAGACCTCCGAAAAGGTAAATTTCATCCACTTTTCACCTACAAAGATTCTCAGCGTCAGTGGAAAGAAATAGAAGAGAAGCTGAATGCAATACCCGGGGCAAATAAAGACTGGATTCACTGGCGAAGGGTAGGTGACAATGATAAAACGTTTTGTGATAGTTCATTAGTCTTGAATTTCGTTAGACTTGGCAAGATATGAAGAAAATCGTTAAGAAAACAAATACTGATATAAAAAAGCATGTAAAGAGCACCTGCGGAGGGCCACCTACAAACACTGTGTTGACAAAAGATGAAGAGAATCTTTTAAAAATTTTAGATGCAACAGCAGTGGAAGGCGATGCAGAGGTTGAGAAATCCAGAGTCATTTTTGTATGTTCCTATAATATTTTAGATTTTTATCAAAAGCAGTACCATATTTTTTTCAACTCATATTATTATAGATAGGGGAAAATTAAAATTATACTGTGGAAACGAATGTGGAGATAACTGAAATAGTTGAAGCTGAAAATCATGAGGAAGCATATATATATTGGAGAAATGAGGTCATGGATGTAGAAATTAATGAACAAAAAAATAAGCCTATGAAAAGGAAGAATGGAAACCCCTTTGCAACACAACGCCTAGAATATTCTATGAAGGCAAATGAAAATTTGAGCAGAATAGCTGCTGAAAAAGTTGAGATTAAAAAAAATATTATGAAAAAAAAAATTGAAATACTGAAGGAGAATGTGGTTATCGGAAAGAGAATTGCAACAGCATTAGAAAACATTTCACAGTCCTTACAAAACAAATAGGAATAGACAGACTTATTTCTTAAATTTTGTTAGGTAATAATTGTTTTTCATGTTTATGTTGAGTTAATGTTTGGTATTTTGTGTTCCGAGTATACAATTTTTAAAGTTCTGTGATTTTTTAATTCCACTCCAGATAAATAATAACAAAAATTGCTAAAAATGAAAAATGTATTCGAATAATAACATTCAGGCAAAATAATTTCTAGTTATGTGCCTCTGTATATTTCTTGCCCTCATGAGCTCATCATTTTGTCTATCAAGACCGTGTTCAACGAAGTGCAAAGGTTCAAATATTCCAAAATCTTCATCTCTCTCATCCTCAACCTCATCTACATCCAGAATATTATTTTCGATGCAAATATTGTGCAACACCACACAGGAATTTATAATTTTCGAACACATATTTGGTGTATAATGAAGTACTCTATGCTTCAATAGGGATAGGAATCTCATTTTCAATAACCCATTGCATCTTTCCATGGTGCATCTTGCGTTTTTGAAAGCCTTGTTGAATCGAAATTCAGGTGTATCTGGCAGAGGATCTGGAAGTGGTGTCAGTAACCACGGCCTTAGGGGGTATCCAGAATCACCTATGAGGAAGAAATCTGGATGATCATTACTCAGATTCACTACAGCCTCCTGCACTCGAGATCTACTCCAGATATAACTGTCATGACTACTTCCTGGGTATCTTGCATTTACATTAATTATTCTCATTTTGCCGTCACAAATTAACTGAACATTGATGGAATGATAGTTCTTTCTATTAATATATGCTCAGGATACAATAAATCATTTTTTGGAGGAGGGTAAATTGCCACATGGGTACAGTCAATGCATCCTATAATGCCTGGAAAACCGAAGAAATCATAAAACTCTTGACGGATGTGTTGCAGTTCTTCAAGGGTTTGTGGAAATTTAACCCATCGATTGAAAATTTGATGTTCATTCAGAGCGTTTGTTACTTCTTTAATGCACCGACTAGCAGATGATTGACTATCACCAATATATAAGTTCAGTCCAACTGATGTCTGGTAACTTCCACATGCGAAAAAATGGAATGCGATGAGGACCATTGTTTGTTTGTCCAAAGCTGAACTCCTTGAGCGCGGTTCCAAGAAAGGGTCCAACATTTCCAACAATTCTCTTGTAACTGCTTTGGATAACCGGAACACTTTTATGAATGCACTTTCAGATAACTACTGAAATGGATCTCTTCTAGGGGCGAACCTTCTCCCTGGCCTCCGAGCAAGTACTTCAGCCGCTTCCCGGTTTTGCAAAGCATCCAGCAGAGCTAATTCATCTAAATTCGCCATAATTCCGGAATTTGAAACGAATTCGTGAAATTTAACGGAGTAAAATCTGTGACAGGACTAAAATGTCATCCATGACATTATTCAGTGATATTCCTATGGGAAACCACTGATTCCTATAGTTTTGAGTATGGGAAGCGATTCCTATAGATTGTGTTGGAATATGTTCCAATACTATTTTCGAGAATACACCATCTCAAAATTCCGATGGAAAATGACGATTTTTCCTATAGGAACAAATTCCTACAGACTCGAGAATTGGGCCCCAGGTGTATACAATTTTTTCCACTACTACTCAAATTTAAGACAAAAATTAAAAATAATTCACAAACGCACCACGAGAAGCGTTTATACCCTGTCATATGACTGACAAGTACACTGTAAGTTTTCGATAATATTATTATGAACGTACTCGTCATGTCATCAGTCATTTTTATTCAAATAATTTTATCTTGATAGATAATTTCAAGCAGTAAATATGTTAAAGACATTCTCCTGGGTATACAAAATTATATTGCACAAGTTGTTGTTGCACTACCATCCCTGAATTCTCAAAATATTTGAATTTGTCCATTATTGACCTAGGTTCATAATAGAAAAAATTATTAACCACTAATAGAGAAATTCAACTTCTCAGATGGCTAGAAGCAATAATTGTTAACTTCGCAGCTAGTATTGGAAAAAATTATATTATGTCCAAGAAAAAAACAGTATACTCCCCCATCCCCAAAAAAACGCCCAATTCTTCTCTTACTCACAGAATAGTTATACGGAAGAAAATTATTTTGTATCAAATATCTATCAAAAATGGGTCTTTTATTTATTTCTTAACTTTTATTATCAAAAAATAAGTACAAATTCCATGCAACAAAAATAAATCATAAATTTTCACTACTTCTCCTAACGTTGATTAACACTGTAAAAAAACATAATTATTTAACCAATAGTAATAATAAAATTGAATTATGCTTACCGGCTTATTAGCACAGCAACAAGGATCAGCGGGAGGACACGCAGGAGGAACTGGATATAGTAGTGGTACGTATATACTGGGGCACGGAGGAGGACATGGCAAATAAAATGGTTGTTTACAATTTGGAGATGATAAACGACCCATTTTTATTATTCTATTATTCTAGATAAATTTCACAGAGAATTTTGAATCAGTTATGACAGAATGTCAAATTTTATTAACTGATGCTTGTGCTTGTGGTAACTGGGTGTTATGTTATCTATGGTAACTGGGTAACAGTCAAATCATGTCAAACAGCAACTTGATGTATTTCAATATCAGACAAAATAGAGATGGGCTCGTTGTTGCGGGGTAGCTGAAATGTGTTGTTACATACCAGAGGTTGAAAATATTAAAAATTTACTGATTTTAGAATATGATTCTTTTAGTATTGGACATGGAGACTAGACATATATATATATATCTAGTCTCCATGGTATTGGACTTTCCAGTGGGATTTAAAACGTTTTAGTTTTATGAAATTTTCAACAGATCGATGTCTTTGTTCGTGTCGATATATCATGGATATATCTATCAAAACTGGTTCCATAACAACTGAAATTAAATAATAAAAATCATAACTTCATCATCACATTTTTTTCAATTTCTTCCAAAATTTGAGTAATATTAGTTGTAAATTTTAAAAAAAATTTAAATATAATGGCTTGCTGTAATATGGTATTCAACCCTCCCAACGTACCGGTCTGTATCCCTAATTCAGTAACGTGCTACATAACCTGCTGTATGCCTTGTTGTCCGGCCCCATGCTGCCCACCGGTTTGCTGTCCCCCTTGTCCTCCTTGTCCTCCAAAGGTGAGTTATTTATATTTTCTAATACGTTGTTTATTGTACCACAATGGGTCACAGGCCTCTGAGTGATTTGATACAATCACTTCCACGCCATCATAACCTAACTATATTAGCGAAACAAAGTTTAAGGCAAAAATGTTGACTTTACCAAGTTTACAGGTTATAAAACGTAAAAAAACTCTACAAGTTCGTGACTTTATGACGTTTTAAGAAGACTAATTAATGCTTGCTTCTTTAAACATGACATTTTATGACATATAAATTCAACTAAGCAAATACGACCTTGAAACAAGTGTCAAACAGCCATTTTTTGTCCGCTGTATAAATAAATAAAGGTCCGTTCATCAAAGATGAAGCTTTTCTTGGGAGTGTCAGTTTCAGTTAGCGTTTTCTATTTCTTGTAGGAAGAAAAGACACGAGTCAAAGAACCTCCACCGCCAGCTGAACCAAGACAACCTAGAAAATCTAAAAAAATATTGCCATGTTATTACACAAAGCCATCAGATAAAAGATCACAATACATTAAATTTGATGAAATGCTACGACAAAAACTACCATCATGTTCTTCTTTATAACGAAATTTATTTGATTATATTAAATTTTGGGATTTTTTTTTATTCAGCTTAACGTGCTTTGTGACAGCTCTGGCCATTAGCACTAGGTAAAATACACACAATATGTTACATTGGTTTTATATATGTAGGATTAGACAAAAAAAAAAGAGTAATCAAATTTTGTTCAGTAGATTTTCTTTTTTCAGGAATTGGACGGCTAAAGTTATTTGACTCGGGCACGTTAATATTTCTTTTACAGTTGTTTCCATTCCCAGGCTCCAATGATTTTGCCAGTGGGAACGAATGAGTTCCTTCATGCTGGTTTTCATGTCGCTGGAGATTTGCAAATTAATTGGGTTCGTGGTGGATAAGGCAGCTTCTTTTGCAAAGCGATCAGCGATTTCATTTCCAGTTATGCCTATGTGTGAAGGGATCCAGATGATACTGATGGTAACATCGTGCAGAATAAGGTTTTGGTATGTGTCGTGAATGCGTTGAACGAGAGGATGAATGGTGAATAAATTATTGATAGACTGAATGGATGAGAGGGAGTCTGTGCAAATGGCTATATGCTGGTGGGGTACTTTGCTGAGTTCAAAAGCTTGTAGAATAGCATACAGTTCACCAGTGTGAACAATACATGATGCAGAAATTCGGTAAGATCCAACAACTTCTTGCGTAGTAGAAAAAGCACATCCGACTCCAGTTTCGCTCTTGGATGCATCGGTGAAGAGGACTCGGTCATATTGCTTTCTATTAAGTATTTCTAAGAAATAGTTTTTTATTAGATCATGGCTGGTTTCTTCTTTATTGAATGTAGTGAGTGAAATGTTACATTTTGGGAGAGTCTTTGACCAAGGTGGAGTATGTGGAAGGCGTACAGGGATAGTGTGGGATAATTGAATATGCGGTATTAATGACTGGAGTAGGAAGGGGATAGTATGGATGCGTGGGTTAGGTGGTATTTGTTAAGGAGGCAGCCGGATTGAATGGTTTGGATGAGGTCGAGACTGCATAAGAGAGGAGGAGGTATTGACGCCTAAGCCAGAGTGGAGGTTCATTGGCTTCTAGGTAAAGGCTCTCAGCTGGGCTGAAGCGGAAGGCTCCTAAACAGAGTCGGATGGCAGTATTGTGAACAGTGTTGAGGTTTTTCAGGAAAGTTTTGGCTGCTGACATATAGACGAAGCTGCCATAATCGAGTTTGGTTCGGATTAGAGCCCGGTATACTTTCAAAAGTGTGGATTCATCAGCACCCCATTGATAGTGTGAGAGTGTTTTGATTATATTATTCAGACGCTTTAAGCAGTCACTCCTAGTTTCCTGGATATGGTCTTTCCAAGAAAGTCGGGAGTCAAATATCAATCCTAGAATTTTACAGTGGTCGACAACTGGAAGATAAATGTTGTGTAATGAGATTTCAGGAGAAGGGATATTTCTGCTAAATTTGATGAGTTTGGATTTTGTGGAAGACAGGGAAAGGCCGAGAGCAGATATTCTATTTTGTAATAGGTTTACGGCTGATTGAAGTAGCTTGCAAGTAGTAGGAGTCCAGACGCCGTGACAATAAACTACAAGGTCATCAGCCATCAGATTTGACTGGAGAGGGGAGATTGTAGCATAAATGGTTAATGGCAAGAATGAACAGTGTGGTGCTTAGAATGGAGCCTTGAGGGACACCGTCATGTTGGGTGTGGGATGATGAGAGACAGCCATTTACTGAGACTTTAAAGGATCAGGAACCAAGAAAGTTATTTATGAAATAGTAGATATTGCCCTTGAGGTCATAATGACAACTTATCGAGTATAGTCTGCCTGGGTATTGTGTCAAATGCTTCAATATCAAAAATAGTGGCTATCACTTCTTGTTTAGTGTTTATAGCATCGGCAATGTGGGTTTGGAAAAGTGCGAGGTTATCACTTGTTGATCGATGACGTCGGAAACCAGACTGTTTCTTAGACAATATCTGGTGTTTTTCGAGAAACCACATCAGTCGTCTGTTAATCATTTTTTCCATTATTTTGCATGTAGTACAAGTGAGAGAAATCGGCCTGTAGGATTGTGGTAAGGTTGAAGGTTGCGACAATTTCGGGACGGGAATAATAATGGATGTGTTCCATTGAGATGGGAATGTTTGAGAAGACCAAATTAAATTTTATATGTCTAATAGAATGGTGAGGCTATGATTGGATAGGTTTTTAAGAAAAATATAGGGTATGTCATCAGGGCCGGCGGTAGAGTTCTTACATAAGAATAAGGCAGATGTCAGTTCGGTAAGTGAAAAGGGGGAATTAATTTCGTTGATATCTTGTTGGTGTGGTATAATAAAATTAGTGGAGAGAGATTCGTTGGAAATAGTTTCATTGAGAGGCTTGAGTTTATTTTGAAATTTTTCATCAAATTTTTTGGCAGGGGTATTACAAATGATTTGGCTATCGCTAGTAGAAGTTCCATTAGTAATTAGATGGGGAATTTTGGAGTGGGTTTTTTTACCTTGGACCTGACGAATTTTTTTCCATGTTTGAGAGGGGCTAGTATTATTATCCAAGGATGTTACGTCGTTATGCCATGAGTTTTTTTTGCTTTGTTTAACCACATATTTGGCTTTTGCTTTAAGTCTCTTATACGTCATTAGGTTTTCCGGGGTTTTGTGTTTGCGATAGAAGTTAAGGGTAGATTTGGATGATTGCACTGCTTTTTTGCATTGAGAGTTCCACCAAGGAACCATTTATGTCTGGGGATGATGGTGGTTTTACCAACATGTGTCAATGCTGTTGTAATTATGGCATCTGAAAATAGTTTTATGGAATCATCAATATTATTTGAGGTAGGTAATTTACGGAGAAGAGATTCGGCTTCCACGGAGAAGTCCGGCCATTTAGCTTTGTTAAATCGCCAATAGCTTCTAAGACAAGCTGGTTCTTCTAAGTTATTACGTATAATTATGGGGTAATGATTGCTGTCATGTAAGTCGTCAGCTGTTTGCCATATAGAAAAGAGGCAGTTTTGGGATCACATAAGCTTAGATCAATGGATGAGAAGGTACCAGAAGCTATATTCATGTGGGTATATGATCCCGTATTAAGAAGGCATGAGTTAGTGCAATTTAGTATGTTCTCAACAACCTTACCACGGCCAAATGTACGTATAGATCCCCACATGGTGTTATGTGCGTTGAAGTCACCAGTAATTATGAATGGTTGGGGGAGCTGATAAAATAAGTCAAGAAGCTCTTCTTCTCCTAATTTGTAATCAGGTGGTATGTATATAGAGCATATGGTTAGTTTATGAGGACAATAGGTAGTTATAGCTATGGCTTCAAGATTTGAAGTAAGGTCTTTAGATACAAATATGGATGCTCCACCACTGGCTCTGGTGCAGGCAGTTCGGATGAAGTGATAACCTTCAAAATGTTTTAGAGTGGCGATGTTGGATGATGTGAAATTTGTCTCCTGGAGACAAACGATTTCAGGTTGATAAAGAGAAATGAGATGTTGCAAGCGTTCAAGGCGCGGATAATATCCGTCGCAATTCCACTGAATGATCGTGAATTTACTAGTTTTAAGGTCGGTATCGTCACAATCGTTAGAGCTAATAGATTTGAGACTAGCAATATCGGCAACATCGCTAGGATTCATGTTACTTTTAATTTTCTTTTGTAGACGGGTTATACGATTTCTAAGTGATCTATCGGGAACTGCATAATAGATTTGTATGAGGTCTTCAAGAAGAGCTATAATGTTGGTGGTAAATTTGTAAACTTCGGTTAATGGATCATTGTTACTGAAGGTGTTTTCCAGAAATGCAATTAGTTGTAACGAAGTGATTGAGAAGGATGTTGGGTTCTTTTCAATCATGTTTTCTATAGTCAAGCGAGCAGAGGGGCTGATGGTTTTTTCTAGAGTTTTGGTTTTTTTCTTTGGGGCTGATTTAGGAGTTCGAAAGGCGTCGCTAGGAGGTGTATTGTCTTGGCTGTGTGTTGGAGGATTAGATAAGAGGGTTACAGGGGGAGATTCAAGGCTTGAGTCAGTTGAATGCATACTTTTGATGCAAGAGATAGTAGGGGTTGGTTTGGATTGGACAGGAGGTGAAAGGGTAGATAAATTGGAGAATTGGAGATAGCTGTTGGGGTAGTGAAAGTTGGATCTGATAGAATATCGTCATCGGATTTTTTCTGAATGGGTGCTTTTGGGATGAGGGAGGAAGAGACAGGTGGGTTTTGACAGGTTTCTGCAGTATGACCAGCTTGTTTACAGAGGAAACATTCCAATTTGTCCGATGTAATGAAGATTCGGAAGGCGGTGTTTTCATAGTGTATAACGACTGAAGTTTGTATATCGAAGTTGTCTTTGTCGGGTATTACATAGATGGACCGTCGAAAGCTTAGTATGTGGGAATAGTCTTCTTCGGGCGAACCAGTACGGATGTTGGTGATGGGGGATGCAAGCTGGAGACCAAGTTCATTTTTCAAAGCATGTTCGATGAGTTGATTTGGAATTGAGGGACAGACGTTAGATATCAATAGTCTTTTGGATGGTCTGATGAGTCTGCGAATAGGGACGATTTCTTCTTTATTGATAACTGTCGGATGATTTTTAAGGAGGTTATCGACGACGGAAGTGGATGCGAGAAAGATGCAAATACGTTGGATGGATATACGGGAAGCATGAGTAATTCCCTTTGGCGTCACGATTTCACCAATTGCCTTAATGTAATCAAAAAGAGCAGTATCTGGAAAAGCATTTATTACGACCGCTTGATTCCTACTAGGGTAAGAAGCGGGTGTCGAAGTGACTTTTCTTGGAATGGATTTAGTAACAGCATCAAAGCTTGGGGCAGTAGATTGTGTTGACATTTTTTAAATATTCTGGATGCCAAAATATTTAATGGACTAGGCTCAATAACTGGCCTATAGAACAGTTTGTGTATAATTATCGAAATATGTTAAGAGACACATACCAATAAATCGGTGAAAAACTTATCACTTTTGGTTAAAGATAACGTTAATGATCACTCGAAACGTAAAGGACAACCTTCACTCACGGTCCTCACGAAGGTCACACGTAGAATGAATTTTGGGATTTAAACTATAGTATTTAGACTTTCTCGCACGCAAAAATCAAGCATCTATTGGATAGTGTTCGGCATTATGAATCACGCAGAACGTTTCCAAAACACAGAATAACAAAGCTTTTTAAAAATATCACTAAACATGTGATAAGATATTCGCACCACAGATCTATATGGCGATAGTGGACCTGCGCAGACAAACTTTAATAGAATTTTATCTCTCGAACGCAGTTTTTTTTGACAGATTAGAACGTTGAATTGTCATTGGTAGTAGATACATTTCTAGTAGTAAGTAGTGACCGTGACTTCGTGTTCTCTATCATTCTTTATTTATTTCTGAACGCAACCCTTGATAAAAAATTTTCCATTCGTTAAACAAAATTTCCTTGGTTTCATTAAAACAATTTTGTATCTATGACAATTCCATAAACATTCAACTCAAACATATCATTCGCAAGCTTTCGGCAAAACACCTTCAAAATTTCTCAAGTATTTACATAAATAAAAACTCGAAGATAAAATGGGTTGCCCTCCTGCTTGTCCACCAGCCTGTCCTCCAGCTTGCGCTCCTTGCTGCGTCCCCTGCTGTTATCCGTGTTGCGTCCCCTGCGTATACTACCCCTGTTGCTTCCCATGCTGCGCCCCATGCGGTCCATGCTGCGGACCCTGCTGCTAATGGATAGGTAATTTATATTTCCACAATTTAAACATTTGATACTACCTAGTTGGAATTTAATTTGGCTCTGGTCGACTTTAATTTGATTAACATCCTAATACGCGTGGGCCGATGACAGTGTTCAAAGTGCCATTAGACTCTCAAGTTTCTTCACGGTTTATAAGTTTATATTTTTTGTTTCAGAAGTGATTATTGTAACTGAAGAAGTCGGGACTATTCAAAGGGGAAAATTCAAGGTAAGATTAATGTATACCATACTTTTGAAGCCAAGCAGAACATGAAGAGTGCAAGTCAGTGTTTTCTTTGAAGTTTACAATAATATTTATATAAAACTCAATATTTCGATTACTGCAAACAATTCCATATTTTGTATTCGATGTAAAAACAATAAACATTTTTTAAAATTAAGCCAGTTTGTTTTAATTGGAAGTTCGGAGTAATATTGATTTGATTGTATTTGTGAATCCGAAGCTCAATTCAGTACACAAGCACTCTCCTTCCGATATACTTACGACACATACGCCCAATTTCACCAACCATTTCCTAACGTTAGGTAATACCTAAATCAGATTTTGGAATGACAAAATAGAATTTACGTTTCACCATGTTTCGCCTGAACATGATAGAAAATACCCAATATTGTCACTCTCAAGTAATTCTTAGTGCGTGGTAATACGAGAATTCCACCTAGCAATTCCAAAATCTGATTTAAGTATTACCTAACTTTAGGAAATGGTTGGTGAAATTTGGCAATAGTCCGACATCTATTCTTAAGGTTCTGAATAATAATTTTTATATATGTCAGTTTTATGTCAAATATCTTTCAGAAACTTTGTTTAGTTCTGTGGTTCTATCAAGTTTCAAATGTCTAAAGTTGGCAGTTATGTTATTTCAGTGACGGTTCATAAATACGGAGGTCGGGTTGGCTCGTTGGTGACTAGTGGTAGTGGTATAATATTTTACGATATCAAACTATAAACAAAATAGGATTAAAAAGTCTATAGCTTCTTGAAATCTGTATTTTTCTACATTACAAAGTGATATAATAAAAATCCATCGCAACAACGGTGTAGCAGTGCTATAGGGTGATTAGCTGGAAAAATATGATTAAATCTATTATTTTTTACTATTGATCAGTAGGGCTAAATACGAGTATGCTGCTTTCATCGACTAAAATAAAAAATATTATTATTCTGGAGTCCCTGTCAGTATTATTTAATTCAATATCAACAGCAATGTTAACCATATGATGAAAAAAGAAGAAGAATTTAAACTTTTAGGGCCGGCGGTTCAATCGGGAATAATCCAGCAATGTTGATTGAGCCAGAGGGTTGTCAACTCGCTTTCAGTTTTTCGATAAGTATTCAGGCGATAAACCTAAGTTTAATCGTGATTTAAACTAATCTCTCAATCTAATCTACAGGGCATAAAATCTAAGGTTATGTTTCAGCAATTTTTGCGGAACATCCCTGGTGGGACACGCTGGTGGTTTACTTAACATAGAATTACACTTAAATTGAACAACCGATCCTTATTAAATCACTTACTGTTACTGCTGTTGAGTTTCCTAGGTTAAAAAAAGGTCCCACTGATATATTCAAAGGTTTTTGGGCTCGTACAGTAATAATTAGTAACAATTCTTTAATATATTGAGGTAATTCGTACCATTCGCTCTCGTAAATGGCAGAAGAAATCTCTGTACTCTGAAAAAATTAAGCATCTGTATCTGTAGCTGTAGAATAGGGAGGGGAAGTGTAGGTTCACAGCACTTAGGTCACATGTGACCCATTGTACATCCTTCCGAGGAGCTGTCCTCCTAGGTCATCGTCCATCCTGTCCTTCCCATGAAGGTGGACAGGTCACTAGGATACATCTCCTTTATTTGGGCAGGTGTAGGCCAAGAATCACCGAACACACACTCTCTTATTGACGATAACTCCGGACACTCGCATAAGACAATTTCATCTTCCTGTTCGCACATCCTGTTTAGAGGTGTGTTCACTAGCACCATAGTATGGAGGTGTTTCCTTAGTTGACAGTGACCAGTGAGAAATTCTACTGTTAAACGTAGGTTTTTTCTGGTCATCGCCAAATATTTCTTCGGCGCCAGCTTCCCAGGGTCGCCCAGGGTGATCCTGACAAGACTGCATCCTTTGATTCCATCCCATCTTTTAAGGGATTGAGCATGAGTGTAACGTTTGGCTAGTTCCGCAATTGTCAAAGTCACTGAGTCCTGAAATTTGTAGTCCAGCCGCTTCCCTGGCTGAAGAATCGGCAATACGACCACCTTTACTTCTGTCGTGCCCTTTAACCCAACTCAGGATAATATTGTTATTTGCCGAGGCGTTAGCTAAATCTTCGTGACACTCTACTCTAGTACTAGCCCCTATATAACACGTTGTCTGTTCGAGGCTAATAGGGCTTGTTTACTATCAGTGCATATATCTGAAGCTGCGCACCATTGCAAGATCTACATTTCCTAGAGGGAAGAATAGAGCTGGCGCGCAACCTTGCAAAATGTATCGCAACAAAAGGTCTTGCTCCTTACCTGAAGACTAATTTCATTAGCGTGCCATGCGATTACAAAAATTTGCATCACCATACACAGTAAATAGGTTAATCTGAATACAACGATGGCGTCTCTTTCAAACTAAAAATAATGAATTTTTTGTACGTTGTTGTATAAAAAGATGCACTGAGTGGATTAAGAATATGTTTTTTCTGAATACTTACTACAAAAAATTGATAGAAGCATGAGGTAATTTCGAACGAGTTTATAGTAAATTCTAAAAGTAAAAGATACCTCATATTGTCGTCTAGTTCTTCAACAAATCTGAAAAATAAATTCAAACATGTATCTTCAGCTATTCACCCAATTTCAACTGGATGGTAAATGTAGTTCTGTGGTATTTCTACAGATCTTTTACTTATTTGTCAAATTATTTTCACTTTATTGCCACTCTCTTTTGATATTACTACTAACAAAAGACTGAAATGTCAATATACTTACAAAATAATTCCTTTATGATCCATTATAAGTTTTTTCAATAACTCAGTCTTTTCAAAATTAGTTAAATTTTTACACATATATCCGTATAATCTGAACCTTTGTTGCAATATAACCAGTTGACCAGTTATGTAAGTGAATAAAGTAACGAATATGATTTGAGTAACTGTGTTGAATGTACATCCGATCACAGCCGACAATGAGTCGATGAAAAATGCTATTAAATAATGTTCATGATGGTCCACTGGTCGCCAAATTATGTAAGGTAGAGGTTTCTCAATAATTGTTCCGTTCAAAAGTCCTAAAGCAGCTGGTTTTGTTCGTTGTATATACACTACAAATAAAAAATAAAATATTGTTACGATCTTCGTATGTTTATTGTACTTTCACATCATGGTATTGTACCTATACGCCTGCGCACCACAGAATATGAAGTAATATTTACAGAAACTGACGTTTGGAATTTAAAATATCCGTTTCACATAAGTAGAAGCCACGTGAAGTTTGTCAACTGCGCAGTAATCAAAACCGGTCTTGTTTATCTATAGATTTGTTCCAACCCGTCAAAAAACCGTAACATGACGATCACGCTCATGCGTAGTGATTAAAATGCGTTCAAACCGAGACGTGATGGTTTATCGGACGATCCTATTTGCGTTCCAGCCTGTCTTTGGATCATTCATGTAACGGTTTCAGAACGGTAATTTCGATACACGGCTCAAATTGAAGACTGTTTGAACTGACTTGCGCATTGATTCTGTATTGAATTAAACAGCTGTTTTATCTGTCATTTAGCTTGATTATGATCTCAAGCGTTTTGACCCATTCTTCGATGTTTAATTTTTCTAGCTAATGTTTTGTGTGGCGTTTGATACGTTACGGTATATTAATCTAGTCTAGTAAAGAAAGTCCTATGTAAAAATGAGTGACGAGCGATTTTTCAGAATTTGATAGTACAAGCAGTAAAGATGATTTGGAATTAATTCCCAACAAAAGAGTTAAGCATGAAAATTATTTAGGTGAGAACTTAATTTGAAGTAGATACCAACTTAATTAGTTAATAATGTTGTTAATTAGGCTGATACATCTTTTAAAAATAGAAGAATAAAAAAAATTAAAATAAATAAATAAATAATGATAAAAAAGAAAAAGGGTTTATGTAGCTTAAGGTATCATATTATAAAATGTATATTTCTAGATTTATATTGAATTAAATAAACTATTAATGTATGGTAA
Source organism: Galerucella pusilla (assembly GCA_910591695.1). NCBI lineage: Eukaryota > Metazoa > Arthropoda > Insecta > Coleoptera > Chrysomelidae > Galerucella > Galerucella pusilla. Next base: position 126,129 of record CAJUYI010000485.1, read on the forward strand.
AACTATGGTGAGTCGAAAAATTGGTTAGGCTAATGAAACCACAAGGATCCGCAGTCAATATCACAACCTCACACACACACACACATCTTTTAAAAATATTATTTCACAAAATAGGTCCATATATTATTGTATTCTAATTAATCCTAATGATCTGATCGTACGAAATGCATTCACAAAACCGTTCCAACCCGGCAGTGATTTTTATAGACATGTAACCGTGTTAAGTTAGCGCCTGCGCATATAATCGATCCTAGCAGTTCTGAAACCGTTTCGTGATCGTACGAAACGATCGTTTCATGCCATTTCATCGCCAATCGTTAATTGAAAGTAAATATTTCAACTACCAATTATAATACCAGTGTTTATTGCATATTTAGGGTGAAATTCATAGTCGACACTTGAGGGTCACTCATACTCAAACTCAACTTAGTTTGAGTTTAGCTCGAGGCGACTTTTCATATTCACAGTCATTACTCAAGAAATACTTCATTTTGAGTGGAGAAAGTTTGGCATCAATGTTATTATTAGGAACTTTCGGTTGCGTTTGGTTAACAACTGTGATCTATGATCGTCCTTTGACGTTCATCTGACATCTTTTGCATGGCATTATTCTCAGCTTAGGTCTTTACTGTTCATATATATTTCTTATTTGCTGCGTAAGTTTATTTTTCAAGCTAGTTATTTAATAGATAATTTTAGGTTCTTATTTTCAATTGTTGTAGTAGATATTATTTCTTATGAAAATAGTAAACCAAAGAAAACTCTTCTCGTCTAGCGAAAAACTAGCCCTAAGTGAGCTGGTTCGTAAATATTCTTTTATAGAAAATAAAAAAACTTATTGTGCTAGCTTAGCTGGAAAGGAAAAGGCATGGGTGTCACTGGCACATGAGTTTAATTCAAGCGGAGAGCATTGTTTCATATAAAAAAAGGATTAATTTAATAATTTTGCTTTTTACCACACCAATGTGATTACTAACCTAGGTAAACGATAAACGTAAGCATTATCCTCATGTATATAGTTTACAAAATCAATAAAATCATCCATCTTACTAATTTCCTTGAAAAATTTGAAACAATAACAGACAAATAACAACCAAACAAAATTTTTATATTTTAAAATGACAGTGTAAGATACAAACGTGGTTTATAGGTTAGAAATCTTCACTCAAAGGAGCTGGAATCTGTACTTATATTTCACTCAAGTTACACTCAAACTCAACCTCACTTTTCGCCTGTCAAATGTCTCTGCATAGAATAAGGATGAGTTAAGTATGAGTGACCCTCAAGTGTCGACTATGAATTTCACCCTTTGTATTCTAATTTTGTTTCAACCTACAAAATGTGAAAGCACTACGCTAGTGATTTGAAGTCGAATGTCAATTTTGCAATATGACAACGATTTAGCGCATACGACTGCAACTTCAAGTGGGTTCTTCTTACGTGAAGCGGAGTCTATGGCTGATAATAGACAATTTTATTTGAAATTTCGGAACAGATATATTATTTATTTATTAGATCTTCTCTCACCTATAAATTTACATACTACGAGTGTCGTTCCACATAAGGAAGAAGCAATAAACATAAATATCGATATTGTCTGTGTATATTTAGCATTTTTTGCGTAGATTTTTTTCGTGGTGTCATCCCAACTATCCAAATCTCTTTCTTGGTGTTCGATCTTTCTGAAAATTGTTAAATTGGTTTGAATCGTACATTCAAGTTCTGATGTAAGTGTATATAGTCGCAGGCCGAAATTTAAGCGTGGAAGAATTGGAAGGAATCAATTTCGCAATTATGATAGTTAATAGAGCCACTCACTACACAAACCTAGCCTAAAGCCAGCTAGTAATCATCAATGACTGTTGTGAATGTCTGTCTTGTGTCAAATCGTAGAGTTCAACTAGTGTTTAGTTCTGTGGTTCTATTATTACACCACACAAGCTACAATAGAGGAGTTCAGTCTAATGGTGACATGTCAAGAGTTCCTGGGGTGACATTCCGTTCATAAAAACTAGCGATCGCTTTCAAGCGACGTCACCTGGATTTTACATTTTACATTGATATTTTGACAAGAAAATATAGAAAATACGTAGGTGACACCTTATGGGTATCAGAAATTAGAACTATTTGTCGCTCCAAAACAATCAAACTTTGTGAACGGAATGTGTATATCGACAAGATCGATTCAAGACTACTCGCTAGGTGAACAGAATGCCACCCCTGGAGTTTTTGGCCACCGATGTGCTGTGTATTCAGCTAAAAAGTCATTTTAAATTCCAAGATTTACGCTTCGGGGGTGTATTCATTATTTTAATAAAGCAATATAGATGTTCGCAATGATGAAAAACATGCAAAAATCTTATGTTTTAAGGGGTAGACATTAACTGTCATTCTTGTCAGAAAAACCACTTTTTGTTGGCCACACTGACCTTAGACTAAACGCCTCTATGAGGAGTAGTTTTAAGAAAAGGAATAACTGTTTTCAATACCTTAACATTTCCGTAATCTTCTTTCTTTGAGAGATGAAAGCTTTTATAATGATAAGAGTACATAAAATCAGCACTGACATAGCCTCAACGGCTTCATCTATATTATTATCTCTTAAAAGCGGTATAATTGCTATATATAACGAAGTAACGAAACAAAATAAGTAAATATGCATTATTACGGAATAAATCTTATACAACAAATGTTGATTCTCATTTAATGAGTTCAATTCAACTCTCCAAGACCCTGTGGAAACCATAAGAAATTTCACTATTAAGAGATGCTTCATGCTGAAATTAAAAAATTATTTAATAAATCCTATAAAACGTTCCTACTTTTGCGGGCAGCACAATTTACACTAACAGCTACAGTAGAAATACCACTACAAATTTAATAATATAAGAATTAATAATTATAACAATTTCATCAATGAATAGATAAGATACTACCTAGATTCTGTGGTCAACAAAAACGTGAAAGCATATTTACAATCTAGCGTCCAGCGTCAAACTTCT
>CAJUYI010000486.1:0-58339 GCA_910591695.1 Galerucella pusilla
AGAGTCGTTTTTCAGTCCTACAGATACTATCCAGCTAATTTGTCAGTGGTGGACTGGCTTGGTTCCTACTACATAGAAATGCAAGTTGTGGAAAAAGCACTAATTTACTTCGAGAAAGCAGCGATTATGCAGCCTCAAGAACCAAAATGGAATATGATGGTAGCTGGTTGCCATAGAAGAAGCGGAAATATGCATAAAGCTTTGACACTTTACCAAGAAATTCACAGGTAGGTAGATGATTAATTTTATTGCTTTTTGTATAAGAGAAACAACAAAAGACAAAATCTTAAATTATTACACACACAATATTTTTATTGTATAATCAACATGTTTTCAGACAATTTCCAGAAAATTCGGAATGTTTAAGATTTTTGGTACGATTATGTGGCGATCTTGGCATGCGAGAGGCACAAGAGTATTTAACGGAATTAAAAAAACTGGAAAAATCTAAAGAAGTTAGAGAAAGAGTTAATAGTAGTAGACCAGGTACATTTGAATATATATTAATACTTTGCACATAACTTAAGTACCTATCATATAGGTCAGAGCAGGTCAGAGTGTGTTACAGTTTTATATCTTCTTATTCATCTTTATGAGGACAAGATATGTCAAACCTGAGCTCCAGCTTGTGTACCTTTGGTGGCCTATCTACTGGTCTCTGCGTGTTTCGGCCCACTTCCCCCATCTCTCTTCTGGAATTACTTTAGCTTGATCTTTCCAAAATCGCTTACCTGTTATCCAACCCATCTCACTGTAATTATTCCCCAATATCGACTTTCTAATCTATCCCTGAGTGTGACATCCTTTATAGTTCGACACAATATTTTTCTACCACAAACATAGCATAATAGTTTAAGAACAGAGTCTCCCACTATGCACTCTTCTTCAACTTTATTCGCATTTTCGTTGATCTGTAGGTCCAAGACCGTATCCTCAAATAGTTTCATATTGTGTATCCCATATTTTTAAATTATTTTTGCGCTTCCAGGCGACTATATTGGATTGGTAAATAGTGAATCAAAACACCAATGCGGGTACAGTTGTTTGGCGAATTGTTTGAGCGATGGAACTGTTTTCATCGATAATTTTTTTTATTTTTCAACTCTTATATAACTTTTATTTTACATTTATAGGTTCCAGAAGAACAAATAGTGGTTTATCTTCAAGAGCCGGTTCAGGATTTAGTCCAGTACCTGAAAATGGTGTTCTGAAATCTCCACCACATTCAGGGAATAAAAATATACGATCATCCAGGTTAATACAAGCGCATAATAGTGGTAGAAGCTCAGACTCAGGATTTGGACAACCTGCTATTGGTAAGTACTTCTGCTATCTCAAGCGTTACAAAGTTTGGAAGGTTAACATCATTGTTTGAAAATTTGACATTTTATTGGTGAAGCCCTCCTAGACAAACTCTATTGTTGGAAATTTTGTATAATCTCTTGAATTATCTATGCACAGATGCAAGTTATGCTGATCCTCTAGGACCACAACCTATGAGACCTCGTACTGGTGCTGGGAAACCTTTAGATTTCGACGATTTTGGAAATGAAGAACTAGGAGACGATTTACTACCAGAGTGAAAAATTATAATTTAAATTTTGTACTACTGTTTAAGTTTTCAAATGTAACAATAAATATTTGTTCAACAATCTTTGATCTCTTTTATATTTTATAATGCGACAAAGTTTATTTAGGTGAAACATCTATAGTTCGGCAAGTTTATATGAAGCTACGGGGCATCGGTAAGAGGCGAGGAAACATGGCGCTTATCTGTCATAAACATACAAATGGCGTACTGTACCTATTTTAACAAGTAAAATTGAAAATACAAATACAAAATTGAAAATACCAACGTCCCTGGATAAATCAATATCAGTTAATTGACAAAGTGAGAGGGAAGAACACACGCACGCGCTTGCCAATAAGAAGTCAGCTTTCGATAAAAATTACCAATTATGTAATTCGGAGGGTGTGGTAATAATGGTTTTCGTACAACGCTACCAGAGCTTGAAGGAGCCCATAACAAATTTATATTCATAAATTGAAAAAATAATGTTAATAGAAGAAATCCAAGGAAACAAGCACATTAAAGAATCAACGTTCAATCATATTGTTAATAATAAAAAGTCCCTTTTCTAATTATTATCACTATATACTTAGCACTTTAGTTTTTTCATAGTTAAACGTGGCAATATCGAATGTTTTCGACTGCATTCCTTTCACAGCTTCAGATAAACTTGCCAAAGTATAGACCATTAAAAATCCGAATAAATAAACAAAAAAGTATATTAAAGATAGGGAGTCCTTAAAGTCAAGTATTTGCAAACTTGCTTGGGAAGAGGGGATTTGGCGCACATAATATTGAAAGAGTCATTTCTATTGAGACACTCGGTACTATAGGGAGGATAAAGAGGATACAATAAACAACAAAAACTCATACCAGAATATAATTAATAAAATTTGTAAATAAAGGAACATTACTCAATTTGATACAAAAGTAATTTTAAATAATTTAGGGTCTAAAAATTCCTACAATAATAAAATTGTTACTTGACCAATTGGATTAAAATAAAATTGAATGGTTTTAAACAATTAGATAAGTAGGATTTCACCTTAAGATAAATAATTCTTGTTGGAAATAGTAGGTACCTAAATGGCTAATCAACATATTAAAAATATACATCTGTAGTGTTTTACAAAATATAACTTACTTTCAACTGTATTTACAGATTTTTAGTAGATTTGAAGTTTTTTATAAACACTTTAAAAAAAGAACCAGCAGCCTGCAAGACTATGTTGACTTGTGCCAATGCAAGAGATATATATTAATTCAGCAGTACACAGTAAGTGGCCCAGTAAAGATGAAAGCACTGTAAGCCAGATAGTGTGGAAAGTTACATGAACCATTGTAGGCTTTTATTTCACAAGAGTGCAGGATTTATAAAAATATTCAAACAAATGTCTTCGGGACTTAAACAAAAGTAAAATATAAACTAAAAATCACTTCACATAACACTCAGTTTGCCTCAATTGTCAGGTAATACACAGTATACTGTGGGTAATATGCCTAAGTACTACTACCAACCTAAGAAATTTTCATTGTTGAACTCTCCTTAAATGTGACATGTACAACTGCAAATGTTTATTAACCTCATCACCCCAATATAAATACATACATAAGCTGAGTTTACAGGCGCATATCTAAGCCTGCACTTGATCCTGAAAATGTTTTACCAACTAAGTCAAGATAGTGTTGATTATTTCTCATTTTGTGAAACTTTCAGTTACATGCACCATATACATTTGCAGAGTTATATAATATATTTAAGCAATTTTCGGATAGTCTTGATAAGGAGAGAAACATTTTAAAATTGGGTATTGCTGGCCTACAACAGTATTACGAATGTTTTACTTTCTTTAAGGCCGCATGACACGGTGCAACACAACGCTAGATTTCTTAATCCAAAATATGAGCAGTTGAGACTCCGCTGATCAATTTCTGCAATTTGATGCAATTGCAACTTTATCTGTTTGATGCAATTTCTATGGCTAGCAGTGTGCAATTCTAGGGAGCAATCTAGTTTCTTTTGTATTACCAACCAACTAGCAGTTTCTAATCCAATAAAATATAGCTTGGCAAGTTTATATGAAGCTACGGGGCATCGGTAAGAGGCGAGGAAACATGGCGCTTATCTGTCAAACGTACAAATGGAGTACGGTACCTATTTTACCAAGTAAAACTGAAATTACAAAGGTCATTGACAATACCAACGCCACTGGATAAACTAATATCAGTCAATTGACGAAGTGAGAGTGAAGAACATACGCACGCGCTTGCCCATAAGAAGTCAGCTGGTCGATAAAAATCACCAATTATGTAATTCGGAGGGTGTGGTCATTATGGTTTTCGTACAACGGTGCCAGAGCTCAAAGAAGTCCGTAACAAATTTGGAAAAGTGTTCATCTTTACAAATTCATAAATTGAAAATATAATGTTAATAGAATAAATCCAAGGAAACAAGCACATTATAAAATTAACGTTTAATCATATTTTTAATATTGTTAATAATAAATAAAAGACCCATATATAATTATTATCACTACATAGTTAGCACTTCAGCTTTTTCATAGTTAAACGTGGCAATGTCGAATGTTTTCGACTGCATTCCTTTCACAGTTTCAGATAAACTTGCCAAATTATACATATCAGCTGATTGTGATGACTGACATTTTGTCATTTGTGATTTAATAATGTAAAAACCCAAGTTCTTGCAATTTGTATTGATTGCTCCCTGTCAAGCGGCCATTTTAACAATAAACTTAATAAGTAAGCAATCAAAATTTAACAATAAAATATTTTACAAACTAAATAATTTGATCACAGAACAACATATATGTTGGAGTAAAAATATTTTTTCATGGGAATGAATAATCAAAAAAAATGTACTGTAAGTAAAAACAAAACAAAATAGTTTATGATTATTGCTATGATGATGACTATGATTTTTTGTCTGTATGTAAAAAAATACAATAATTTAATTCCATGAATTTTGGTTTCCTGAAAAATATCAAAATATGTAGTTAATTACCTTTTATTATAATAGTCTGTATATTTGCAAGATACAAAAAAGTTTGTATGTCTGGCATCAAGGTAATTTTGCCATCAAGTTCAAACAAATTTTACACTACTATACATACCTTATTTTATTATATAAAAAGTAGATCCTATCAGAACTTTAGGGATCTGTATATCTCCCCAACACCATAGACCTCAACAGTGGTCCCACTTCTTGTGGGTCCTGTAATACTTCTAATAACATTTTCTCAACATTTCTCATTATTGATACTTTTTGATGATCTTGTAATGGATATTGCAAGTTAGCAGGTCCACCCTAAAAGAAATTTTCAATTCTAGATTTATTGATGTTCAGCTGGATAGAGAATATAGTATACCTTATACCAAAAATTGACTGTTATGGTAGGTCCTCCATTAAGTAATGATTCTATGTGATGCCACCAGTATATGGGGATATAAAGAACATCTCCAGGTCCAACCACTGTTTCACAGCCTTTGACATTCTTAAATTTTGGATGTTTGGTATAATCTGGATTATCAAAATTTACCTGTAAATAAATAATGACACTGCTCTCAAATAATTCTTCATTCACTCACTACTAATCAATTTCATACAAAATTAGAACTGTGTGGATATAGAATAAAACAAAAGTTTGCCAGATATATATATATATATATATATATACATTACAAAAAAAAACAGAAGTCTAATAACATACAATAAAAGGATTGGATATTACCAGTAGGTATATTAGTAAGAATTGAAAATTTTGGGTTATTTTAAGATTTTTGAAAGTAAAAAAGTTCATTGGCAATTCTGTGACTCTCAAGTTTCATCAAGTATGGAAATGACCTCAGTTTTTGAAGGATTCACCTTCAGACTACACCTTTCCCACACATATTCTTATGCCATTATAGAAAAACGGAGCCAAAACATCGGCAATCAGCGAGAGAACTCGCGGTATCTATGACCACATAGATACTGAATTTGTTTTTTATATAAGTGCATATTATTACAGTATAACTTATGATTAATAAATACATCTAACACATACTTATTCTTATATCACAAAGCTACCTTGACAGTGCTTGTGATCCTGAAAACTATTTCAACTAAACATCTTGAGGTAGAAACCCTACAGGATTACATACTGGCGATTGTACCTGATTCTGATTTGACTGCTTGATTTCTATATAATTCAACTCAATTCTTTTCAAGTTGCAGAAGAGGGCTGATAAATGTAAATACCTATCATAATTTGTTGAAATACAAGTGGGTAATTATATACTTACCATACTTTGTCGGTCATGAGGATGATAAACAGGATGTGGATACAAACACTCAAACTGGTCAGGAGGGAACAAGATGCATCTTTTATATCCTGAAATTTGAGCAAATAGGTTTTGTTGTTCATCATAATGACATGGTGTAACATTTCCTTCCACAGAAATAAAGAGGACATTTGAGGTCAATTCTCCCCAATGATGTTTATTCTTTTTATCAGCTACATAATGCCAATCAAATTTTAAATAGTCTTCAACTATGCTTGGGCCAATTGTAGAATTTAAAGTTTGTTGAAGATACAGTCTAAAATGGAATATTTAAACATGATACTAGGTATTTTAGATATAAAATTTACCTGTCATCATCTTTTTTCCAATCTCGTATCTTTTTCATGAAATCGTGGATATTCATTTCCACTCTTTGGGAGGGAGGTTTGAATTCAACTCCCTTGGGATTGTTTTTGTTGTAGATTTTTTTTTCATCAAAGTATTTAAAATTATGACTTTTTGATAGGAATACTGTATATGTTGATTTACCAAGATTTTTTTCCAAATAGTTTAAGTTCCATTTTTCTACAGCAGATTTTACAAGCTTTGAACCAGTTATAAGAACAGGTTGCTGGAAAAAATACAGGATATAAACATGCAATGAAGTACTACAAAGAACTAAGGCAACAGAAATATTTTCAAATAATACAATTTTGGTTATTTTTTTTTAGTTTTTAAAATTCTATATCAATGATGAGAGATTATTGTCTTTTAATTGTATTATTCAACTAAAATTCTATTTATTAGTGACAAAGTTATTTCAATTACATTTTTCTTCATTATTTCATCAACTTTCGGGTCTTGAAAATCACATCTTGGTATCTGTTCCAACTCAATACCATAATTTCTAAGTTGACTAGAATCCCATGATTTTTTTTCTTCAGACATTATAGTGAACCTTAGTTGAAAATAAATTCTTTAATAAAATTTGTTTCTAGCAAGTTGTGTTGATTTTAGTGGATGAAAGTATTATAACAGTCCTTACTACTTTGAAATGATGGTTTTATAACTTAAAAAAACTTTTTACTGTAATATATAATGTATTATTAAATAACTTTGACAATGCCACAATAAAAGATAGTTTTATATTTTTGCATAGAAAATTGTACCGAAAAAATATACAAATAAATAAATACGACCATATCACATATCACAACATCGTTGAGAGTTTATTTAACGAACATAAAGATAAAGACAAGAATGTAAGACCATAGACTTGTAATTGTAGACTAGGCAGTAGGCAAGCTCAGTTCATTTATTCATTTTGACGCCCTAGCTGGATCAGCTGGATGACTTTATAAAAAAGAGTACTATTCAAAACAAGAGTTAAGGTATGGTTGAGGTATGTACGAAAGCACCCTGGGGTCACGCACACTTTTCTTTTTTTGAAAACTCATTATAATGACTTTTATCTCATTATAATGACTTTTTTCTCATTATAATGACTTTTATCTCATTATAATGACTTTTTTCTCATTAAAATGACTTTTTTCCCATTATAATGGCTTTTTTCTCATTATAATGACTTTTTTCTCATTATAATGACATTTATATTTTCTAGGTAAGTTGGGTATAACAAAGGTATTTTCGAATCTATGACATGAATCTTTTAAATGATATGGCCATAGTTCGTGCAAAAACGGAATATTCCCAAAGCTGTAATTGAGGAGTTTATTTCTTAATTTCTTTATAATAATTATAAAGAAATTAAGACCCAATAGAAAGTATTATGCAATATAATAGTCCACCATTTTTTTATTTGATAGAAATTCTAAGAAATTTAATTAATATAAATGATTTAAATAGAACAAAAATGATAATCCCAAAACATTACCTAAGAAAATATATAAGTAAGTCATTATAATGAAAAAAAAATCGAGTGAGAAAAATAAGTCATTATAATGAGAAAAAAGTCGTCATTATAATGAGAAAAAAGTCATTATAATGAGAAAAAAGTCATTATAATGAGTTTTCAAAAAAAGAAAAGTGTGCGTGACACCAGGGTGCTTTCGTAGGTATGGCTGGGGAGAGGCATGTATTAGTAGACAGAGTAGTAGAGCAGTTTGTCCGTGTGTCGGAGAAAAAAAGAAGACGAAAATGTTATTCCCGTAAAAGTAAAAACTGTAAAAAGACATTTCAAGACATTTATCTGAATCTGAATCTGAAGTTTATAAATGTTAATTTATTGTAGATTCATCTCATTATGTTTATAATGATGAATAAACTGTAGACATTGTTATATCCACTATTTTTTTGGACATTCAAATTATTATAAAATACGATTATGACTTCCATGGAAAATCCGAAATATGAAGAATTATGCAGACTTTGTGCTACTAAAACTGAGGTGTTTTTGGGCATAAATATATTTGAACATGAGGGTACAGCTCGACAATTGAGTAAAAAGATAGATTCCTGCCTGCCTGTACAGGTAGTTTCTTATTTTACAGTTTTGATGTATTTCTTATATCGAATTATGATTTCTGGGTTAATCCCTCACAAAATGTTTATTTATTTAACATATTACTCTAACTAAAGATGAAATGTTTTATATCTTAAAATCGTATTAAATATTTTAGGTTAATGAGGCAGATGAACTGCCCAAGATGATCTGTGATGCATGTCTGTATAAGTTGGAATTATTTACTGATTTTCGGGAACGTTCAATCCGTACAGAAAAACTATTGGTAGAATTATATAAAGAATTATCCAACTGTATAGAAAATGGTCAACAACCATGTATAGTTCCTATAAATAGTAATGAACTGATAATGGTACATCATTTACAGAACATCTCTGATATGGGACTGCCTTCACTATCACATAACCAAGAAATAATTATGACCCCTGATGTGAATTCCCATTCTTTAGAGAGTATTGTAAGCAGTAGTTTGAGTAGCACTGATTTTTCTAATCAAACTTTTAATGCACAGGAGACTGCCTTGGCAGATTCAAACTCGGATTCTAAATTTGAAGACAATTTGACTCTAATACAAGAACATCAATTATTGACTGATCAGTTTAGACTGCAACAAGACTTACAACTTGAAAGTGCCACTATTCCATTACTAAATGATGTAGGTATATTTTACTATCTTTATAATATAATGTACCTAATTAAATTTAGCTTTTTATATTACCTACCTTGATATACATACAAAAAAAGTAAATATCTCCACTGCTGCCAGAACTTGCTCTCAACAAACCAGAGAAACCCCTTTTTATTCAAACCCAAATATACACCTAATTACCATTTCTTGTCATAATAATTCTAGTTAGTAAATATTAATATTTTTTGTTGAATATATATATGGTTTTTGCTAAGCTGTAATTGCATCCTTGGCAACAAACTATAATCAACACTTAAGACCAAAGTACTTACATTAGTTTAACTATTTCTAATTTACATTTTTCTGGTTTATTAGCTGCATAACATTTTCCACTTTTAAGTTATAAAATAAAATATATTCTTGTTAATTTAACTGTCATTGTGCTTTGGTAAATGAAATCTGAATAAAGTATAGCTGTGAAATAAATGACAAAAATATCAAAAAAGAGCTCGAAAAGCTGCTAACAAAATTATCAAGGCAAAAAATACAAAATTTGCTAGGTTAATATATGATGGAACAATATTGGGAAATTGTCTGGTGAAGTTATTCATATCTGTATATTTTTAATTGTTTCCATGGAAAACAATAACTTTGTAATTATATATATATTTTTTATTTATATTTTATTGTACTTACACACAGGTAATTTACCTTATAAGTTATTCTTTTTATCCACTAGGTACATCTATGCATAATTTTCTGAATGTTTTTATATCAAATGGTGAATAAAATTATTATTATTATATTATTATAAAATGTTTGTTCATTATGAGTTAATGTGTGTGTGCATACATTTTATAGATCTAGACATTCCTGATAATAATCTATTGATGTCCTGATCATAGCAATGCAGAGTGGCCCTGTACCACCAAAACATTAATCGAAAATAGAATACTGTCGCATAGGTATTAACTATCAATATAACAACATGGTTTTTTTAAATTTTGCAGTTTAAAGATACATCAAATCATCCAGTCCACAGATTTGATTTGCAAGTTAAATTAGAAGAAAACAACATAAGATTACAGTTTGAAGAAGGCAAAATTTTATTGAATCAAATATCTGTTAAAACAGATAGTGAATCATATAGGCAAGATGATAGTTCTAGTAACAGCATGAATTCCTTACACATAGAAAAACAACTAAATAAAATTAATCAAGAAAACTCATTAAGTGATAAACACATATTTGATCTGAACACCACTAGTAGTGATTCTCTTCTAGTTATGGGTAATGACATAGATAATTTCTTCTGTAATGTATGTAGTAAAATTTTTGATCACAGAGATGATTTCGATTTGCATATTTTGGAGCATTTTCACAAGTGTGGAGGATGTAAGACTGTTTTCACTAGCTTAGAAAGTCTCAATAATCATAAGAAGACTTGCAACATACAAAAAGAAGTAAGTGATATAATTGATCATTAACTGAATACCAATGACATGAATTTGCTCTGGTATGGTATTATTATGAAGATTTTTTTTCTAAACCTAAACATGTTGTTTTTAGATGGTAAATTCTACAGAAACATCGCCTATTAAAATAAAAACTAATGATTGGACAAGTGAAGAGAGTGAAAATGATGAAGAAATAAATAATTTGGAAGAGGAAGACAATATTGAAGAAACTGAACATAAGAACAAATCAAGTAATGGCAACAACAATGCTGTACAAAGCATTGAAAAAAGGCGACAAAAAACTGGTGATAAGGTCAGTTTACATTGGACAACGTTCCAATGAAACAAAAATTTAACATTACCTATTTAAAATTATTTAATATTTTTTTGCAGCTCTGCAAGGTGTGTGGAAAAATGTATTCGACAAACTATAAATTGGGAGAACATATGCGTAAACATACTGGGGAAAAGCCATTTAAATGTAGATCATGTGATAAAGCATTTAGATCGAGAATTGGGTTAGCACAACATGAAGCTAAACATACAGGTAAACTCTCTATAAGATAAACATTTATTTATGTTAACTAATATAACATAAATAATGAAATTTTCAACCATAGTAATCAGTAAATCCCTTCCTCTCCAAGGATATCTATAATTACCATTATTAGTAATATTTTTGAAATGTTTTAGGTCACTATGAGCTGTCTTGTCCAACATGTGGCAAGGGATTTCAATGCAAAAGTTATTTAATGGTACACCAGAGAGTCCACTCTAATATAAAGCCTTTCCCTTGTACAACATGTGGGCAAAGCTTTAAAACGAAACAGTCACTTTTAGATCACACAAATAGACACTTAGGAGTTAAACCTCATATCTGTGATATATGCGGAAAAGGATTCATCACACCAGGTAAGTTGAAACATTCAATTTACTACACAAATTAAAAAACTTTCAACTAGTTCACAAATATAATTTTGTTTTTAGGTCTTTGTAGAGCACATAAAAAGATTCACTCTGGTCAAGATAACCGCAAATATTCATGTGATGTATGTGACAAAATGTTTGTTTCAAAAAGCTATTTACAAACACATCAACGTATTCATACTGGTGAGAAACCGTTCATGTGTGAAGTGTGCGGAAAAGGTTTTTTGACACGTGCTGATTTGAAAATTCATCTAACAATGCATACTGGAGAAAAATCTTTTGTCTGTGAGATGTGCGGGAAAGCGTTTGCTAGAAGAGATGCTTTGAGATGTCATAGGAGGTCGCATACTGGAGAACGACCCTATAGGTAAGTGATATCACCAAAATAACATGTAAAACAAAAAAAATGGATGTTAATATAGGTTATTTTTATTTATTACTTGTATTGTTTAATTTTTAGTTGTGATTTATGTGGACAAACTTTCACTCAATTTACACCAATGGCGATTCACAAACGATTGCATACTGGGGAACGTCCGTACTCGTGTGAAACTTGTGGGAAAGCTTTCGTATCAAGGTCTACGATGATGTCTCATGCCAAAAAACATGTGTGATAAATTTTAATAATAGGTAATACAAAGACTGCTTTTTTTATTTATATTGACTAGTTTTTAAGCAAAAAAAAATTCCCAGATGTATAATAAAGTATATAACATGAATTCCAGTATTTTTTATAAAGTATGATCCAAATATTTCCAGAATGTTACAAAACCCATTTTAAAAACTTTGTTGATCTTGCTCTCCAACAAAAGGTCATATCTTCAACTGCTTTCCAAAGAGAAAGCATTTAATGCACAATTTTCACTTTTAAACCACATTTCTAGCTCTGTACTAATATGTTTATTGCTTGAGATGATGTAAAAGACTATAAAGGTACACGTCCCTAAGCATTCCCAGTCGCTTATGACTTCGACCAAAGTAGCAAAGATTTATGACCATTCCATTCACCCTTTCAAATAACGCACATTGAATACATAACATTGACGAATTACCAATCAGCCATTTGCCTGCTCCCAGTGAGGTACGAAATAAGGCAAATGAGCGAAACAATTTGGGTAGTAGCTCTCGAATAGCACTTAGTAGGAAAACACTCCTGCTCAAATACGTGATTCGTCGCTACTCTTTCGAGGCTACTGATGAACTTATAGGAAAACGGTACCAACTTCGTGCGCATCTCTAATGCAGTACTTCTCACTCACCGGTCACATGAAAATCAGTCTGATGTATATAATATTTTAATTATCTTGCATCATAACGACCGGTAGTTAGTGTAGTGTAGACGATAGGTACTACTATGTAATTCTTAAGATTAAAAAATAGTCAACACTGTAATTGAAGCGTTCGCATTTATGTTTATATGCTTCGGAAAAGCTGAGAAAGTCGATGGTTGAATAATTAAAGAGGGAGGTTTGGTTATCATTGGTAAATTTTTTTTTATTCAACTGCAAATTTGCAATCTACTACACTAGAGTAATAAGTAAATGAGATGTGGATTGGTGGCGTGAGTCAGGTAACGTCCATTAACGGTTCTCTGGATGTTACAGATCTTCGGGCCAAATTCTGTTTAGTCTTCTTTCTTCTATTGGTAGGTTGAACAGATTACTGATAAGTTGATTGCTATGATTTGAGCATCGTTTTCTGTATTTAATTGAGCGAGTTGTGATGATGTCTCTGATATATTAGGCCAGTCGGTATGGGTCATTTTAGACCAGAAGTACAAGTAATTAGCAGTACGGCTGATTTTTTTTCATAAGTACCTTAAAGTATGTAGATTGATATAAAAAAAGTTTACCAGTCTATCGATTACCCGATTACCCAAATTGTAAAAAAAAATTGGAAACTTTTTTTAATTCTTCCATATTTCGCGCTGGGAGGAAGGTAGAGAAAAAAAATGAAAAATACCACCTTGTAAGGGAAGTCTTTTACAATAAAAAAGGACTCCTGCGTTTTTTTCGACCGATCAATGGTTTGTCCGTAAAAAATTCGGTAAACTGAGTCTATATGTGCTCTGCATCCGCGCGACTCTGCTGCACGGCGGAAGACCTACTTTCTGAATCGCGGAAAAAATATAAATATTTAATCAGAATTATTTTTCAAACTTTGGTAAGAGTTAAGGTTGTAAATAATAAATAAATTAATTTTTACATATTCTAATTGCAAAAAAGGTATGCAAAAAATTATATCCTAAAATTATATATTCTTGATCTTAAAGGATTCCCCACCATTTCTACGCAAACCCCATTGAAATTACTCTAGTTTTATTAAAGTTACAGTACCTACTTAATATATATATATATATATATTTTCTTGTAAATTCAAGATTCCTGAAATTTACAAGATACTTAATACAAAGTGTCGTATTTCGTAATTAGGAAAAGTTAATTATCCGTAAATTTATTTATGGCACAGACCTCCTAAATAACAGTTTCCATCCTTCGAAAAATTGTTTCAATACCACCTCTTTATATAATATATTTTTTATTGAGATACTTGGTTTTTGATTAGAATAGATAGGTGTATAATATGAGTAATTTTTGCTAAAATTGATTATGTGCTATGACAAAAAAATGCCATCTTAAAGCTTACACTTCCCTCTTCAAAACGCCCTATTACAATTATTTATGTATTACATTATAACTGTACAATATAGTTCCCGCGCCGCGCTTCAGAAAATATAGTCGCGCAGATGCGGAACACATACTTAGTTTACCGAATTTTTTCCGGACAAAGCATTGCTCGGACGAAAGAAACACATGATAGTTTTTTTGTTGCAAAACACTCCCCCATACACGGTGGTATTTTTATTTATTTTTTATTTTCCTCTACCTTCCTCCCAGCGCGAAATATTAAAGAATTTAATTTCGAAAAAAAAAGTTTTTTGATTTTCATTTTCTAATTTGGGAAATCGATAGACTAGTAATAGACTAGTAGTTTTTTACATTAATCTACATACTTTAAGGTACTTACGAAAAAAAAAATCAGCCGTACTGCTAATTACTTGCAGGTGTTACCCCTATCGTCTGGCCTATATGGTATTCTTAGATCTCTGTGTATAGTGTCATTTGAAACATACCATGGAGCATTTATTAGTAGACGGAGGGTTTTAGATTGGAAGGACTGCAGGATCTTGGTGTTAGATGGTTTGCTGTAACCAGTGGCGGCGCCAGCTTTTTCTTTTCGCTTGGGCGATACCCGGCACAAACATTTGGAGGGTGGGCAGTAAAAATTTGGATTATTTCGGTTTATACAGATATCCGCGTACCTAATTTAAATATTTCAGATTTGTAAAATTTCAACTAGTATCAATAAATGGGATAAAAAAAACACTGGCATTATTTTAAAGTTTATTTTACACAGGAACACATTATTTGCAAAACGTTAGACGGTTAGACATTAAAAAAGAGCTATCTTTCTATTGTTATGTTTAGTGGCAAACAAATCTACAACTACATCCAAATCCAATGTTTTAATAATATTTTTTTTGACATACAAAATTCCTAAATCGGTGAGCCTCCCTAGCTTGTGACATTGTGGTCCTTAAATAATCTTTCTTTTTAAGCCACTAAACGATCTCTCACAACTGGCACTTGAAGAGGGTACGGTTATTGTAATTCTACACAATTTATTGAGTTCGTGAAAAACTAATTTAAATTCCTGCAGAAGAACTGCAAGATTAGAGACGGTCTTTATTTTAACATTATGATTAATTTCATACCTTTAAATGGTTTTTGGTAGTTACTTTAATTCCGTTTCGACGGATGCCAAGTCACATCCGTAATGTATAGCTAATGAATACTAAATTATTTTAGAACACTATTATTTTCTTCAAATCTCCGACAAAGTTCCGAAGTGATTCGATCAATAACAGGATAATACAATTTAGGTGAATATCTTTATAGCTGAGTACAGATGACTAGAAAGTCAAGAAAACATACAAATAGGTATTTGTATTCTGTGTAAAATTTAATTTTTAAAAATCGCAGAGCGCTTTCTGCTGTTAGGCCATCTTCAGCGCTATACTCGTCAGGTATTTGTTACAAGAAACTTTTCGACAACACATTGACGTCACAAATTAAAATATCTTAAGATAACATTAAATTAAAAATAATCCCCTCATTAGGGGAACAAGTAAAATAAAATAATATAGATATTTTACTTATTCAGTTTCTGTATACGCTCAAAATAATATTTCTTATAATACGGACCAATATTGAAAGCGATGGTTTAAGTTTTCTTTTATTCTATTCATGAGCCTTGCTATTATTTTTCTCCATTTAACAGGTTGGGCGCTCGCCCAACCGCGCCCACTCCTGGCGCCGCCATTGGCTGCAACCCCACAATTCAATACCGTATCCATATAGGTGTTAATATGGTCTTGTAGATTAAGCTTTTGCTTTCTGTAGATAACTGTGATTTTTTGTTAATTAGATATTTTTAATTTTCATATCGAGTTGTTTTCTTTTAGCTTTGATATGAGTTTTCCATGTCAGTTTTTGGTCTAAATGAAGACCAAGATATTTGACCTCTTTGCATATCGGTATTGGATCATCATTAATGGTAACTTTTGGACAGGCACACTGCTTTGTGGTGAAAGTAATTTGATTAGATTTATTAGTGATGACTTCGATTTTCCATTTTTTTGTGAATTTACAAATAACTTTCAGCATTCAAGGATCGAGAAAGGTAAAAGGCAGCAAATATGTCGAGTTAAAAGAAAATGTATTGCAATTAATTCCTACAAATGTAACATTTCAATAATCACCTTAACTAAAGCTGTTTGGTCGTTGGTATATTGAAGTGTGAATTTTCGCGGGATAAGAGACCAAAGCCTTCATCAACCACTTGTTGCCGACAATCTCGGACTAGACCCGTAAGCTTAAAAGTTTGTGTTTTACTCGCTTCAAAAAGAAGAGGTGTCATGGAAAAAATAGCGCGAGCAAGTGTGGGTTTGCTGGCCGTCTAGAAATGGTTGAAAATTGCTCCCGCATGCTACTTCTACTTAGACAATCTACGTAGACCATTAAATCGAAGTGGACGAACCACAATTTAATACTTCCAGCAATATTACGAAGCAGGGGCTATATTTTGGAAACTTCACCTTTGTTGTGATATTCAAGTCAGTTGGTTTCTCTCTTAGGCTACAAATAACTCGCTTTTTTAGGACAAATAGTGGGTAGAAATCATCTAAGTATCGCATACAAATTGCTTTCTCTGCATAATGAACACTGTCAGCGACTGAGAATAGCAGAGGGCGCTCAAGAACAATATTTTAAAAAATTCACCAGAAGCGAATAGCCCCCTGTATGTTGCGAACGGATAAGAATTGGGGTTGTAATTCGTGCCATCAAGAAATATTTGCTAATTTGAGATGAAGTTTATCTATTTTAGTCGTTTTTATATTAAAGTATAAATTTTTGCGTGATAGGACCCCAAGGCATTTATCAACCACTACATATAGTTGCCGACAATTTCAGACTAAACCTGTAGGTTAAAAAGCTTGTGTTTTACTCACTTTAAAAAGAAGAAAAAGAAGAATCATGACTGTCATGTCAAAAATAGCGCGAATAAGTGTGTTTAATGGAGACTTTCTACCGTTGTGTTCGCTGACGGTCTTGAAAAGCTTAAAAAGTTGTGTGTAGGTGTGCTGGAAATTTGAGTTAGAAGCTTACAGGTGGGGCCCCAAAATCTCTACATGTGTGTATGATATTTCCGGTGTAGACAATCTACCTAGACCATTAAATCGAAGTGGACGAAGTAGACTTATTTCAAGGTAAGTGCCTGGTATCAGTTTAATTCTACCAGCAATATTACGAAACAATATGAGTGTGTTTGGAAGTTCTTCATTTTTGGTAATTTATTTGGTGGAATTGAAGAAAACAACGGAATTCATGAAATTACTATATTTATAATGAAGTGGATTAATTAATTAAAACATCTCACTAAAAGTCTATGGTTAAACATCAACAAAACTTATTATAAGTATTCAATTGAAACAATCTAAAAATCTATTACACAGTAATCACATTCAGATAAATATCACAAATGGAGAAGATCCCCCACTACGTTACTTGGCTCCAAATGAGAATTTCATAACATTTTGTTTCTGTATACAAGGTGATCAAAGTACTTTGTTCAATAGTTGTAGGATTTGTTTTAATAAACGTACTTATACTCTTGAAAGAAAAACAATTTCTTGTTCATCTTCTACAAAGGGAGGAACTACATCCAGTTTTCTCAAAACAGAAACAGTAGAAGACCTTCCCGTTGATTGATAACTGACAGGGGTTGTTATATATAAAACATCAGTTATTTGTATGTGCATGTTAGCAAGATTGGAATAAAAATTGCTAAATAAACAGATAGGTACTTTCCAGATCCCAATCTGAAGTGGGACTCTGCATACTATAGAATTCTACTATTGACACTATTCTATATGTCTTGTCATCATCTTTCATTGCTTACTAAGTTCCTGATTAGAAAACTAATACTGATTTGTGAATAACAATTGAAAGTGAAAATATGAGGAAAACTAGCACTGTCTCTTTTTGAAAATATGCCAGATCTTGTTACTAACAAATATCTTCATATTTTTTCATGTTGTTGATGGGCAACATAATGTTTTGAGTTATTTGAAGAAAACGAAGTTAAATATACAGTTCAATCCAATTGGAACATTATTGGAAAATGCCATACCTGCACACAATCAATTCAAAAATACATCTACAAGTTTTAATAAAAAGTTCACCTCATTAAATATTAAATTACAACACAAAATTCAATGAAAAGTACCTACATAAAAACTATATTTGAAGTAAATAGTAATAAGTCAGAAAGCAAAGAAGAGTAGTTGTCAGTGTACAGAGTGAGGATATTGATTGGAATAATAGTCATCTACTGTAGAAAGCGACTGGCAGAATTCTATAGTGTAGTCCCAGTACAGGATTAGTTGGTGCTATCATAGAGCTAACATTACGTGGTTATAGAGTAATAAGGATACTACGCTGGAAAGAATGGTGTTATTCTTATACCATAATTTGTGGTTGAAGTACTTAACCTTGTGTACCGAAACAATATTTAGATGACTTCTTGTACTATGATTTTTTTCTATTTATGAAATTCTTTTACGATCATCACAATTTGTACTTTTTGCATCAAATATGATTGTTTTGTTAATTAATTAAAAAATATAAAATAATTTTGGGAAAACATTTTGTCATAAAAAACATACACATTGTTTCAAACAAATACACAAAATTTGAATCACAGCATTACATAAAAATATAAACAAATATTTTTTACAGGGTGGACGTTAAAACCTTGTATAATATCTATTTTGATTTTTTTTATTTACAACATAATAAAATAATAAGGTATCTTTGCAAGTTTTATAAAAAATATATTTTAACTCACACCCTTTTCATAAGGTACAGAACAAAAACAATTTAAAGGCATTTTGCCGCATATGTTAAGACAGAGACTGTGGTTGAGAACTATCTTTTTGCTTACACCGTCCAATTAGATTTTTTTGTGGAGAATATGAGTTGTAAACATCATGTAATTTTGGGATAATATACCTAGCATATAAGAGTGACTGAACTGTAGGTATATAATTTTTTTATAGAATATATATTATTATAAATAAGATGCTGTGAGGATGATATTGCATTGCATTTTAATAAAAAAAACTCAAATCAAATCAGTTTGTTGATTACAAACTTTTCTAAAAGTGAACAAAAACTGAAATAAACCACAAGAAACTCGATTTATGATTTCATTTAAAAAATAATAATCAACATATTTTAGTAGAAAGAACCCTGCAAGCTGTTGCAATAAGTTAAATTTGTAAAATAGTTTCACAACATAATATCATCAGAACTAACAATTATTTTAAGGTTCCGTATAACCTACATAATTATTATTTGACAAATATGACACTTATGAGTCAAAGTTAAGTAAAAATCGTTTGACAGAAGTTGTCAACAATGTAACAAAACAGTGGGTTTTATACTGTCACATGGAGGTCCTGGTGTAAAAGTATTAAGAATGTCATCAACAAAAGATTTGGCTAAACGATTTTGGTTTTTTGCGTACGAAATTACATGATGTCTACAACTCTATAACAAATATCCAAATATTCAATGGCCTCCTTCGTAAAAATTTAGTTCTTAGAAGCTTCAATTTTTTCACAAATTAAGAAAAAGCGGTATTTTTATAATCGCGTTAATTTAGGCTAAACTATATGGCAGTGAAATTATACTAAAAAAATTATATTAATACTGAGATCAAGACATAATTTATGGGGTTAGGTACATAAAAATCTTCATATTCTTCATTCAATACTTGATGTTTTTAATTGAATAGTTCTCTGTTTTTTTTTCGATAAAATCCATTGTATATTTTTATTATTTCGATATTTTCGTATGTAGTCAAATACTAATATAGATTTTTTTACAGATTCTTAAATCAGTCGTTTAGTTAAGTGAAATTGGAAAAAATATCTATTGAATCAGTTGAATACGCCAAAAATGCCGAACCATTTATCATTAAATAACTTTTATTGATAAAGACTTTTATAAACAATTAACTCTTCAAATATGAACAATTATTACATTAAAAATTTATTGTAATTGCATTGGAGGTTTTAAAACCACTGACATAATTTTTTTTAATGAGGCAACTTTTTCTTGAAGCTTCAGAAATTCTGTTGGAAATGACAGATAGATTCTCATATCTTGATTATAATGTTCTCAAGACAAACAAATTATTTTTTTAGATTCAAATATGCAGATCATTTTATGATATTTTTATTAAGAATTTTAGGTGTTGGTTATTTCATTAATTTTGAGCAATTACAGAAAAATTTCATTAAGCTACCACAAGAAATAATTTTGTAAAATAAGAAATTTCTCCCCCTCTGTATTTGAGCAGTGTGGCCAAGGAGTATTCGTTCTACTCCCTATAAATGCCTTTCACAAAAATGTTATATTCGATCATGATGAAGAGAGAAACAATTGAAATTTTAGATAAAAAAAATGTTGGCAGCAGCCTTAGTTTGTTAAATTGTTCATATTTTAGTAATTAATTTTATAATTTGGAAGCTAAACGTCACTGAATTAAAAAAAAGATGATTTTTGTTATAATTATTATAATTTTTCAAAAAAAAATTAAGTCACATAATGTAGGAAAAGTAAGACAACTTTGTTTCATGCTTAGCTTTATAATTTATTTTGATTTTCCGTTTTATCCTAGAAACTTTTCTCTTGAAAATACCTGACAAAATTTTATTACTCTTATTACATAATTGTGACTCTCTGGTGCTTTTCTCACTTTCACTCACAAACCATTTAAAAAAAAATTATAGATCTGTCAATAACGACAAATGGAAGTCACGTGCTTATAATCTGGTGGTTTCTTTAAAAAAATATCTTTCAGAGAGCGCAGACTTCCATGACTACCTATTTATTTACATAATATACAAAGTTAATGGGATATATTTCTTTTTCAATGTATTTACAAGTGCATTTACATGTTAATATGCGCACTAACTTAGAACATACACCAATCTGAGACATTGGTGGGAACAAGTCTATATTTTTCAAAACAGACTCAATAATATACATTTCCATAACATTATTCAAACCAGAAGATTTATTTACTGTATATAGGATTCAAAATTAAATTTGAAATGAATCAATACTTCAACTCCCACAAAAATCCACAAGATTGGTATATTTATAAACCTCTTCTACTGCTTCTCTTTTTAATCCAAATAAAAAATATTCAATAGAATTTGATGATTATAAAAAATATTAACACATTGTTCAAAAAATAAGAAAAAAGGGATTTAACATTGAAATACCAGATGAACGTAATGTCTTGTACAAATATAACACTCAATAGAATTGCTTAGAACAATTAATAAAAAAAACAAGGTATTTTGTAGCATTGTGCAATAACCATTATTCTTCTGATTTTTCTCTTTTGATAGAGACTTGAACAGACTCTATATACCTAATATTTAGGTATTTTACATAACAAATTAAACCTAATACATTTTCAGGCTTTCCACATCCAAATAGTGTCGTCAGCATTACTGTTTAGTTTGTCATGTATCGGTTCACTGTCCTTAGAGCATATAATAATTCAGCCTGCATTCTCGATTCAAGAACCATCAGATTTACATGAACCTGGAACAAAAAAAAACATGTTTGAATAACGAATTATATTGGTATTTTTAAAAGAGATACAAAAATGCTAAGGTATTGTACAAGATCGAAAGAGGGATCGTCAGAATGCCATTGAACCTCCTGCCTTTATCCACCAAAACACAGGAATGAAATAGCTGATGAAAAAATGGACGAATATAATGATTTAGACAAAAATAAAGTGAAATATGGAATATACATTTAAATAAAACTTCCATTAAAAGTGATATAATTTGGTTATGGAGTGATTTTGTCGCACTGGAAGTGAATGGCAAATATAAACTATTGACTTTTCAATTTACCTTTTCACTGTAGTGGAATTCTCTAAGAACTCTGTCATATTCTTTCTTCGTAACTCTGTCAGGATAACAGGTAGCACTTTTGATAAATGCTTTTAGAGCCCTTTCTAATAAAGCATTAATTTCGCCATAATCATAATCGTCGTGGCGTATTCCAAAGAGGCATTGAATATAATACCAAATAGCTCTACGAAATCTTGTAGTATCTACGTCAGTTCGGGTACCCATGGTGTAATACGTTAGATTATATGCAGTCCTAAATTTGTCATCTAGAAGATTTCCCACATCATTGTACAGTCTGAAAACAAAAAGATAGACGTTCACAATCATTTTCGATTTTCAATATTCTAAAGCAGTTCTGAATGAAGAAAACGTCTGCAATTTTTAACTAGTTGTATGATCTTCCGGAGGCTATATCCACAGCAGCAGTGTATCAATTTGCGGATGAAGAATCATGCTTGGTATCATGTCCAAATCTATATAAAGGACAAATCTAAGAGGTCTTCTGGGGTAATTGATAACATGCTCAAGTGGTGCAATGAGAGGATGATCCTATATTAAATAAATAAAAAACAGCATCAGGGTTGATGGTATGAGTTTTGAACTGCGCATTCCTGGGCTTGTCAAAAAGTTTAATCAAGCTTACTATGCTGTACAAAAGCTGTTCAGTATATCAGAATGTTATAAGAACATAGTACTCAGCGCATGCTCATTATATTTTAAGTTTGATCTTCTGGGGAGGCTCACCTGGTGCGGTAAGGGCATTCACATCTCGGAAAAGAATAATCAGGTGTATTGCTAGAGTGGGTGTCTTAAATTCGTGTAGACCTTTACTTAAAAAGCTGGAGTTAATGTCACTATGTACATTAATCTTGCAAAAATTACAAGGTCAGCTAATGAATTATGAGTAAGTTCTCACAGAACAGAACAGGTGCTGAATTCAGAGCTGTAAAAGTGTATAATAAGCCGCCCGTTGAAATTGAGAATATTAATAGCAACTATTTGGAAAAAAAATTATTCAACAGTGCTATTATTTCGATAAGGAATATTTTAATATGTAGCATTGTATTTATCTTTTAATGTGTTGTGTTGTATTAAGGAAATCTTTAAATGTGTTGTGCCGAACTATAAACTTTAGCTTGTAATTACTGTCTTTCATAGTCATATATCAAAATAATAAAATTGTCATTACCTATTAACTAACGAATAACCATGATCATCCCAAGAATAATCTTGTACTCTAAAAGTAGTTATATCTTGCGAATCTAACCGTTTGGCAAAATCTATATACATAAAACTGGCGTCTTCTACATAGCAACTTATATCTGCCGGTGCTGATTGGGGTTCTGATCCAACAGCCCCTATTTCTGCAGATTGTGTTTCGATATTTTCAAATCTTTTGGCTAACTCTTCAGGCTTACATTCTTGTTGTTGTTCGGATAATGTTTTCATACGTTGCATGAGGGTGTTTATTCCAACTTCTGGTTCTGTAGGTGATGGAGGAGTAGTGGATGGCTCTAAATAATAAAAACACAATCAAATCAAACACCTTCTAAAAATAAATTGGTTTCTATAGCAGTTTTAATATTGTAGTGATAATTTTTCCTTACCTACACTCTTATCCACAATAGTTATATCTTTGGGTTTGGTCTTATTATTCGTTTTGGTTGTAGACGTACTACCACTGTGATATAGATAGTTTGCGGTTAGTTGATCTACTTCTTGGTTGAGTCCACACGAAAATACGAAGCTTGAAAGCGAGTGGAAATGAGCCAAAATAACTATTGCATGAACTACTTCAGCCAGAGACCAACTATCCTTGCCCTTGGTTAATTTCTGAAAAAAATAAAAATAAAATGAACAATACTCGTTAATCTTCGTTCTTTGATATAAGCATTAATATATTAAGTACTAAACATGTTTGCTCTAACGAACTTGAGCAGTGTGTTTTTGAAGTAAACAGTGGTACCAATACCTATTAGTAACTAGCAAAATATCACAAAGCAAGAGTAATGAAATAATTGAACTGAATAGAAGCTATCCCATTCTTTCTTGTGAAAATCTTTTTTTGGGAATAGTTCAAAGGAAATATAATGTAAGAGGATCGAATGTAGGCACTGCGTGATAGAAATAAAAATGAGGAAGGTGCGCAGTCCATGGATCAAAATATGCACCAACATCCAGGCATTGCTGAAGACACGAAAGTGACATCAAGACTAGTATGAGAATGCCGAGAAGAATTTAAAGGTCTTCTCAGAACACAACAAAATAACTTGTGGGTATCGAGGGCAAAGAAAAAGCAAATAGACTTATTAACTCTATATATTGGCCACAGAAAGTCCAAGGACAGATAAAAAAAAGTCATTGTTGAATATCAGGCATCTGCTCCTCGTTCATGAAGAATTGCATCTATCGTGGTGTAAAGTCATTAGCTATAGTAAGTGGAGATATTTTAAATTGACTGTTTACTACTTAAAATTACTCGATAGTAGCAATCAACGAGATAGATAAGAATGTCACTTTCATACTGTTTGCCCGCTACTTTCATGATTGTTGCTTCCGTCCAGTTTTGTTTTTGATTTTACTAAAACGTTTGACTACGACAGTTAATAGGTACTGTTTAGCATTTGGATTCGATTTTTTCTCTTTCTCCGTCGATTACGCTTAATTTAACTAATCAATAATTGAAGTGGATAATTGTAACTTTTGCAAATATTTTATTTAAAAACGTTGTCAAAGCGATCACACTGTATGATGTGTTTGACCATTTACCTATAGTGAATATTTTTTATAGTTTTTTTCTATGCCTTGGCTCTTATCTTTTTAACTGAAAAATATAGGTAAACTGTTTATATTTTAACGTAAGTCTTCTTATTACGTGAAAGTTATTCCTCTACGACGGATAGAGGTAGTGTAACTGTAGTGATTAGTGCATTGGATACTTAAAGGTATATCTCAGCAAGAAGTCGCTACGCGTTTAAATGTGTCTCAAAGCTTCGTCAGTCGAGCATGAAATCGACATGTTACACAATTTCAAGACCGTTTAATAGTTCCGACTGCTAGGAGAAACCCATCATTCACGGCTTTCAGGAATCAACAGCTTTTTAGACAAGCTACTGGACCCACGGTTAACGGCGGCGCAGCGTGCATTCATATATCGGTAGGCTATAGATAGAGCACAGCAATTGGAATCTTGAAAATTGGAGGCATTGTCTCTCGATTACGGTTGTATACGTATGATGGCCGAATTTTAGTTTGGAAGGAAAGAGGACTGCGGTATAATGCAAATTTAATGGAGCCAACCACTCCTTTCGGTGAAGGATCAGTTTGTATGTGGGGCGGCATATGTTATAATGGCCGCACTGCGCTGCTAATCTTGATTCAGCAATTTATGACTGCTGTAAGATATCGCGACATGGTTATTCAGCATTTGGTCGTACCATTTGCTAGAGCCACAGGCGCAAGATTTGTTTTTATTGATAATGCACCGAGCAAGACTTTTGAACGACTGGGTAGAATATCATGGGTTTACTAGGATGGAGTGGCCACCCTGCTTATGATATGAATTGCATCGAGCATGTATAGGCAATTAAATGACTTGAACAGCCTCCACAAAATATACACCAACTAGCTAACGCATTGCAAGTCATCAGGGTAGGCATTCCACAGCAGTTATTCAATAGATAGTGTACCAAATTGACTAACAGCATTAAAGCGACCCCGAGGTATCAATTTTCGCAAATAGCCGTTGCTAATAGCATAATGAAGGAAGATTGTATAATTTTATTTTACTTAATTTGGCATTTTTTCTTGAATACCCTTTTTTCTTTATTGAATATTTGTTTTTTGTATCTCTTGTGTTATTTTCTGAATAAACTATTCCACGTAAAAATCGTTTTTTATTCAAAATTATTATTAATATTATTAATAAATACCTACAAAACAGTCAGTGGTTGTTTGATAGGTAATGGTCGTGTTTTGAGTCGATCTATTTCAAGTATATATCAAGTGTAGATATGTTTTATTTATAGATTTATAGCATGATGTGTTTATCACGATATGTAATTTCCTTGTACTCCTTTTCAAAAATCTTAAGAACGCACCACTGCTATATAAACCTTCAAATATTATTACAGGCGGAGGTTTAAATTTTGAATGATAAATTTTATTTTTATTTCGTGAAGATACGGTTCTCTCAACCGTTTAATTTAGATTGTCTTGATGAAATTTTGAGAATAGCTGCTTAAGTAGATTAAGCGAATGTTTTTTTAATGTAATAATGCTTTTGAGGTCAAACACATTCTGTTACCTCATAAAACCGATTCAAAAACATTTGCCAGAGGCGTAACCGCAAAAATTCATCCAACTTACTTCAATATGAGATTTGCTTAATAACCAAGGTCTATGTGCCAGAATTTTATTGATATCATTCAGATTTCGTAACTTAGCAGGTATGTGGCATAGTCCTTTCAGCCAATTGGGATCTCCTCTTTGTAGAAGAAACTCTTGCTTCTGTAATGCTATTAGGTAACTACACTGATGCCTTCCTGCAGCCTGAAAATAAATATTTTGCATAAAACCAATGAAAATAAACATACTTTTTACTGCCCATCAATAACAATAAGGTATTTATCATCTCATTCATGTTTTTGTTAACCACTTGAATATATGTTTTGTTCACGATACACTGAGTAAGTTTTAATAAAAACCCATAATATTAAATGTTATAGGTACCACCCCATTTTCACTATTGTGTGGAAAATGAGATAATTTTTCTGGAAGATGGGCTTCAATAAATATTGAGAACAATAAAAAACTTCCGAGAGCCTCCTAATTTTTTAAGCCCAGGTATCTCTCCGCGTCTAATGCCTTCTGAATATGGAGCTTATCGTCAGGTACGTATTAAATGAAAAGTACGGAAAGTATACGCTTAGGTGTTCATGCTGAATCACTGATGGTGTTTATAGAAAGCTGCGCATGAGACGTCAGTGGTGGGAAATCGTGTGTGTTGTTTAGCTGTATCAAGGGTTGTCGCCGCAATAGCTAATCTCCATTCTTTGGATATAGGGATGAACCCAGAAGTAGGTATCAGAGAAGAAATAGATCCTCTTCGCTGGAAGACATCGTTTAAACTGCCATTAAATTTGAATTCTAGGCGGATAGGAATAGTTGCTGCAGGACGAACTATATACGAAGTTCTCAGTGTGCAGAACCGTTACCTAAGTGACAACTATCAAACTAATGTATAACTACTCTTTTTAAAAAACTAGGGTGTGTAAAAAACATATTGCACAGGTATTATTTTGTTCAGATTTAAAGATAAATCGCTTTCCCTAACGTATCTGCATTATTAAAACTCGTTTCCTTTTTTATCGCATCTCGATATCTGCTGCAGTCAATAATTTGCTTGATTACTTGTTACTTGGGAAGGTCAACGGTTATACATTGAAAAACACCGTTCGGAGTAAACATTTTTATTATGCAGTTGACACATTTGCGTGTGCACGAAAATAAAGCAATATCGATATAGTGTGAAATTAACCGATGATTAATGACAAAACGAAAACAGATGAAGCACACCATCGGTTCGTCAAATGGGTATTTATAAGTTTTGTATATCAAACAGTGCGGTGATGGCGCAATAGATCTTTTAGGTCTCAGTGAATATCAGCTAAAACTGCTATTAGGAATCCACTAAAAACTTTCTCCAAGAGCTTGATCAGATTACAAAATGTTAGCTAACATCGTTTTGAATAATAACATGTAAGAAAATTACACCAACGGATACTTCTTTAAAATAAAGAAAATAGGCAGATGACAACATCAAAGATATTTCTGCTGAGAGAATGTGGTATAAAATTGGATCAAAGGGGCAAATAAAGTGAGATATTTTAACAAAGAAGACTGAAGGCTCTTATGAACCCAAAAGTGACATTAAGACTGGTAAGGAAATGCCAGGAAAAACTCATCTTCGAATACAATAGAATAAATTTGAAGTGGGTTGGGTGACATCAACGCAATAAAAAACCTTATGAACTATCCAGAAGGGTGACGACCCTTGCATTTTAGTGGAACGCATTTGATGCGATAATTTCATTCAAGCAGTGTGGTTAGTACTTGGATGGGTAACCATGCCAGGGAAAACCATCGTATAGGGCTCGTACAGACGTCAGCGGAGTAGCATATCACAGCTCGCAGGCATTATAGCAATGAGCACTAGGTATAATGTAGATATGCCGTCTTTCGGAGGAGACGTAAAACCGAGGTCCCTAATCCAGGGATGTTGGGCTCGTTAAAGAACGTTACCATTGGTTGGAACACTAGTGGGTTCGCCAAAATTTCTGGTTAGGGGTGGAGTGCTCCTGGCGTCAGTGATTAGCCTCAGTCGCAGAAATAGACCGACGTTGAATAATAAAAAAACTATCCAGAGGTTAGTCTGGAGGTTCTCATATGTCGGCCTAGAATCCGCACTCGTGGTTACAAAATCTGCAATCCGAGGATGTATACAGGGCTGGATCAAACGGAAACAAAAAGAGAGGTAGAGTAGAGCCCCTCATGCACAACGAGAAACCATTTATTAAAGAACCGCCAGAACACGAAGCTGAGGACCACTCTGAAGACTATGTGATAAAGGGACAGAAACGGCCAAATATATACAGTCAAATTGCATTAGACCGCAGAAGACATGCAATATAACTGTGAAGAAGAGTACTGGGAACTGGATTAACGGAATGGGTGTTGTGAATGTAAGTAATAAAAAGCCCAAGAGGCTGAGGTGTGGCTGGCGATAGGACCAGTATTGTTTGTTTGAAGAGACAAATTAAACGTATGATCTGACAAATGGGATAATTTTTTGCAAATGTATTTACTGCCCTATTAGTAGATGAGCAAAGCGGATTTTAGAGCTTAGAGCAAAAAAAGAGATTGACTAATAAATACTGCGCTGTGGGTAGCGTAAGCGCGAGAGGTAGTTTGTAGGAAAGGGGATATACAGGTTCAGCAAATTTTTATTTTCCGTATGTAGATATGTCATATGTCATAATAATGAGCACTTATACTTGAAATTTTATATGTCCAAGTGAAAAGAAAATACTTCCCCTCCATGAAACACCCACTACTCTAGACTCGATACACTCTCCGGAGAAGGGAATGCGTCATTGTGTCTCTGTTGTTTTATAGCTTTCCCTCTTCCAAGGAACATAATTATTTGCCGAGGTATACTTAATATACAAGGTAAAGTTGTGAATATGTGCGATGCAAAAAGGACATTACCATCACTTTGTTATTATTGGTCTGAATGGAGATTGCGGCGCATGCCAAATCGGAGCAGTAGGCTAAGCTATTAATCCTCTTTCCGTAACCAATTGTACTGTGAGAAGACGAATCATAGTAATTGTTTTCAAGAAAGGTTTTGATAAGAAAGAAAATATTGTTATTTCGTTTATTTTTTATTAAAATTTAAGTTGGTGAGTGAAAAATTTAACAGAGAACATATCTGTTAAGAAAGTGCTATTTTACAGGAATTTACTTTGAAAGAGGTCTTGAACTTTGCATTAACATTTAATTACAACTACCTTATGTTCTTTCATAAATACAATGAAATGTCAGTAAAGATATTTCATATCTGCTAACATATAATCAAACAAGTTAATTACTGTTATGGGTATAATACTTGATATTTGAACTTGTTTTTTTATGTATTTCATTAAGCGAGAGAGCCACGTGGATGTTAATCGATATTATGAGTTTCGTAACATGTTATTGTTAATTTTAATAACCAATAGATTATTATTCTAACGATATCTTGCATACCAATCCGTGAATGTAATGTCAAAACAAACAAAATTATACAAGCCAATTTATATTTTAATCAAAAGTTGAAAAGATACACTACAGTATTGTATTTTTCTGCATTTTTGATTCTTCGAAATTGGATTTATTGACAATAAAAAAGAATAGGCATGATGACAGTCACTAACAATAACTGAAATAATTCTATAGATAGATTCTAAAGCAATCACTTATTTTTATGTCACATATGTGATTATATTTGTTTTAGTAAAAATATAAATGTGACAATCCGCCATCTTAGCTAAAACACAAATCGCAAACATGTGACGTCAACCTTTTGTATATCGTTCGAACTTTAATCATCGTATTTTTTGGTTTTGCATCGTTTAAATGATATTTACCCGTTATATTTCAATTCTGGAAAGGTTTTTTTCTCATCGTCA
This sequence comes from Galerucella pusilla, assembly GCA_910591695.1. Lineage (NCBI taxonomy): Eukaryota > Metazoa > Arthropoda > Insecta > Coleoptera > Chrysomelidae > Galerucella > Galerucella pusilla. Next base: position 30,144 of record CAJUYI010000486.1, read on the forward strand.
ATAGACTAGTCATAGTACTCCTCGTAATGATATAACTAGCTTAGTCCATTAGTCATTTTGGCTATGCTTGTGATCTTCTTTTCGTGTATGTTCCACAGGAGGGATGGTTCTATAGATACTTGACTTCTTGTCTTGATTCAAACTAGATTCCATAAAGTTCAACCGTTTTTAGGTTAGACTATTATGATGGTTTTGGTGGGGTTGATGTACTACCTACAGATATTCGGATCGCTCAATCCCTTTTCTACTATGTTAAAAAAAGGATATTCCGAGGTTGGTCAACCGTCAGACATTAAAGCTACTACTACTCTAGTGGTTAACAGGTCCGACATCCATTTGGATGTTATGCTATCCACACCTCTCATATTCAATGCTCTTTTGACAGTATTATTTACTATTAAAATATTGGTTGATGACTTACCATAATCGCAATGTAATGTCTATAATCGAAAGGAAGTGGTCCATCACCTTTTAAGATGAAATTTTGAGTCTTTAAAAAATGGTCCAAATATGTTTTGTGGTATCCCATGACTTGACTAACGTGGTCCAAACGATTGTTTTGTAAAAAGGCATCCACGAATAACGTGTGGGTCTGTAACAAATAGAAAATGATTTAAATACAAGAACAGATTTTTAAAAAAATTTCATATGTGGTAAAAAAATAAAGGCAACGCTAAGATACGTGCAGCAATTAGTATTTATGTCCGAATAAATTGTACACACTAAGGATACATCTTGTATAATAGATCATTGTTTATTAAGATTATACTCGGTTGTTTCTCTCGGATTACATGCGTTTATATCATAAATGAAGAAATATTACCCGGAGAAATATCTCGAGCAAATCGAGAAACTAGATTTTCTGTAATTGATTTAATTCTACCTTATTTTAGTTCCGTAATAGCTTTAGAGGTTCTAGAAACTTATTAAGAAGTGCAAACGAAGTTTTTCAAAGAAATCCAATTGTTTTATCTGAGAAATCATTAGAATAATTGAAGCTTATATAGGGTACTTTTTACAGGATAAAAACAGTAGTAACTATATTGGAAGATCTTGATAGTCAGATTATGCTATTAATCGTACCTTGTTCGAGATTGCTATAATAAATACAATTATTTTAATGAAACTTCATCTTATATATCACAGGTATTAAATAGTTTTTGTCCCAAGATAAAACATGATCTAAGAATACGGGAAATAATCTAGGTGCTAAAAACATATACTCATAATTTAACATCTAGATGTTTTTGCAGTGTTCTTACAGAAGAAATATAGCTTAAAACTATACTATATACAACATATCATGAATGGAGTATGGCCCTTTTATTTTTGGAAAAGTTATCGAAAACGATCTCAGTTTTATTTACACCATCGGTTTACAGAAACTTCTTCAGTATAACATTGTAATTTTTATTGACGATAAAGTTATAGTAATGAAACTAAGCTGAAGAAAAATGGAAACCAAAATTTGATCCAAAATCCACATAAGCAAGGCATAGGTCTTGAAAAACTAATCATTCAAAACAGAATAAAATCATCTTTCTCCAAAATAAATTTGTGTATATCAAAAGACCAAAACCATAATTTTGTTTGCCTGTTTGCAACATCTATTCCTAAAACTGATACTTCGTAAAGTATCACTTGAATATAAGGGTCACTTATATTTATGTTCTTTGCACCATTCAGTTTTTGACATGGTTTGATTGAGTAATACTTAAACTATAGCTTATAAACTATGGCATGGCTGAGGAAATGTTGTTATAAACGATGCAATTACAGCAAAAACTAGTGAAAACCAAGATGGCCCATTCACCAATAAAAACTAAAACATTTGCCGCTAGAGCTGTTGTCAGGAGGGTTTTGTCGGAAAGTAAATGGAATATGAATATATTTTATTATGGATCACTGTTTTGAATATGTTACAAATCTTGCAGAAACAAGTTTCCTTCACCCAGAACTCTATTCCGCTGAATTGTTGGACATTTACTTCATACTGCGCAGAATCAATATGTTCATATTAGTTGGGAACTAGCTTAAATCACATATTTTTTTCTCTTTATAATCTGTGCTTATATCGAGAAATCTATAACCTAATATAAACCTTACAACCATAGGACTGATACTTGAGAGAGCGTAAGTAGTCTGTGAATCAATTTAATGTTGAGATGAATAGTTTCCCAGATAATTTATCACACCTTACAACATATTTGTTGTGTTTTTTTCTTCATTACATCTAACCACAAAGATTTATTGCTTTAAGGCGTTTTTTCACACAATTCTAGAATTTTTTTTCATGGCGTTTGATTTTTTTCATACACTATCCGACCAACTTCACAAACAACACAAATAAAATAAATCAAATTTCAAAAACGACGATAAAGTGTGTCAGTTCAACTAACTGCTACAATAAATTCCGGTTAACTATGCAGGTATTCAAATTATAGACCAGCTGCGTTCGCAGTGAAACTAAAAAATGTTACGGATTATTGAGAAAAACAGTCCAACCACATACACCTGACAAATGAAATAATGCTATTTTCTATCACACCAATTAGGTGACATAGATAATTCTAGTAATATTTAACGTGTTATCAACTTCAAAAATCGGAAATGTCAAAATTATATGGTTTATGACTCCCATGGGCTACATTTGTATAGCTCGATAAAATGAATAACAATGATATCATCTAGGTCTGTTTCAAAATCAGTTTGAAATATTCATTATTCAAAATATATGTTTCTAGATAATGTTAATTAACAGGTCATAATTAGGTACTATGTAATATGTTAATGCAAAATTGTTTGGTAATATTTTTTCTATAAAGAGATCGACGACCCGATTTATAAACATACTACCAGGAGTTCTTAAAACAATTGTTAAAAATAAATTTTCTCGGATACAGTTGGAAAAATTGGACATAAGTTGGAGCCAAAAAGTTCAAAAAGGAAGCTTGAATGATTTTGATCTTCAGTAAAACCGTCAATAAAGAGTGGCTGATAATAATGCGGAAATTAATCTTGACAAATTTTTTGAGCAAAATATTTGCTCCTTAACGATTCTAAATTTAAAGATAGTGAAAATAGCGGAGGTTTTATTTTGCCAGATTATGTAGTACTAATAGCAGGAAGCGAAAAATAATTACAAGAAAACGTAAACCTCTGGAAAGAAGTTATTGTGAAAGCGAGCATGAGAGTAACACAAATGAAACGAAGATATTAATAATAGGTGACCAGAATGTTAATACAGACATCAAAATAGATATAAACGTAAAACAAATTGAAGAATTCCTAGGAGTAATGTTTGATGAAACGGGAAAACAAGACGCTAAAATATATGAACGAATTGCAAATACAATTAAACAGCACTATGGTATGAACAAAAATTGTATTGATAAAAAAGAAATATCGAAACAATCAAAAATAAAGATATACAATACGGTATATGGAGCAGCACCACCTACGGATGCGAGTCTTGGACAGTCTCAACACCGAATAGATATTCGGTGGTCTCAACCAGACATAAGTCAGTATCTTAGAAGAGTGGCAGGAGTAAATAGAATGGAAGAGACAGACAAACAAAAATAAGAGATGAGCAGGCAGTACAACCAGTATTAAAATTCATACAAGACAGCTCAGTTGGTGGGGTCACATCCACATAACATATAACATAACAGGAGGCAGGTAAAACGGATGGAACATGGTACAAACCCTTAATAATTGGAGCTGAGTAGCAGCTGTTTAAGACACTTATTCAAATTAATAGTAGGGTTTTCTTCAAATTATTGTACTAATATTTATTACAATAAATAATTAGTAAGAAATAGAATGAATCATTGAAATTATAATAATAGATTGTATATCGGATGGAGGAATTAGTTTAGTATTCAACAGCTCTTGAAGGATATGTTCGATTACACGGAAAACGCCATTATCAGCTCTTCAAAGGCACTAGACTTCCTAGGGGATTTGCTGTAGATATTTTGGGAATTCCCTGTTTACACTATCGCACGAACCTATCAGCACCGGTATTATTTGTTTTTCACGAGAGTCACGGGGGACGGTAACGTAATCGACGGACGAATGTAAAAATTACAGGGGTAGATAGAGAATCGAGTACACAAAACAAATTAAATACTACTTAGATTGTAGCAGGAAGTTCAGATTAGCTTTTAGCTGATTAGTAAAAAAAATATCCCCAATTTCGTTGTCGTATTTTTACATTTGGAAAAATTTAATTCAATTTTTTTATATAAACTGTGAAACGTGTAGGTATGCAGGTAAGTTCACCAAGCTTTCAATTGATATTTGTAATTGATGTACTTGAATGTTTTCCTCCTATTTACTGTCAGCTTTTTGTTTATAGTCATAGTTCATGAACTACTAAATTTGCTCCTTTTCGATTTTATTTCAATTTCATAGTTATTATTTAAAAAATGAATATAAAGTTTGTTAATTTTTTACTGTATAATGAGGGATTTATGAACTTTTATTACTAAATCCTTAGGGCCAGATGCCGAGTGAACAAAATATTGTGAAACGTTCTTTACATAGTTAATCTATTTAGATAGCTAGAAAAACACACTTATCTACGTTAATTGTTTTCCTACTGTATACGTTCTATCAACAAGTTAATATTGATTGTGTGATTGGTTTCTAAGCATTAATTAATTTATTTTTAAACGTAGGTAAATAGTGTAATTCCTAATTATACTGGCAAACAATATATGCGAGCTCGTCACCTACATTTTATACGAGTTTGATTCCTTTGAAAAATACACTTGTTGAGTTGTCAACATGTTATTCCATCTTAGTTATGAAAATCAAAATCCACTCAAGTGCGAAGTAAATCTTCTCAATATTCATGTCCCGGCTCCGACTAATACTAAGTGTGGTCTGCCAACTGATGTAGTTCTTCCTGGGATTCATCTACCAGTTCATCAATATTTAAAGAAAAAAGGGCTGCCTGGCTGTCAGTTGAAATTTTCATTCTATCTAATTTCCGTCTGAAATACAAAGGTATCTTTCCAAATGAGAATAAACTTCCTCATTTAACTATATACTTCTGATCCAGTCTTTTACCCGTCTGTGTTCCAAGTCTCACCTCGAGGCAACGTCAGTCCGTTTGTTTCTTCTTTGAGGTATAATTACCTTATATATAGGACCGGGGAGAAGTTAAGTAGCCCTAGTCTGTTTTTTTTCAAAATGGCTCCACTTCCTTCGATGTCCTTAAAGAATATAATGTCCTGATCTGTTTTGTTGCTCAGGTTGTTTTGTAGCTCAAATAGCTTGACTATTCTCATTATTACATTCTGTTGCGTCACCTTTGTCCACCATGTCAAAGTCACATGTTGTTACGAGTTCAACACTACACCATATATCCAGTGTATCATGCGCGTACATTTTGTCACAATTTTGCCTTGTCTTCATTAATGTGGTCTCTGATCTATTTTGTAGGTTACAAACATTACAAATTTATTTTTCAGGCAATGAGCTTACTTGAAATTTGAGATATAATTTTTCCAATATTTCTAAAAAACTATATGGTTCCGTCACATATCAATCCACTTGATTTTATAAAATAGTGCTTCATCAACGGTTCCAGAGTATTAATTAGAGATGTATCATTGTCGAAAAGAATTGGCTAGTACTATTCAAACGTATCTTTAGCTACTCAACTGAGATTACGAGGACTATGATTTTAGTAGGGCTAGTTTACTATCTTCCTCACAACTTTTGACTGTAAAAAGCTTGGTATGTATTTGATAACATTTGTGAATGATTGAAAATCTCAAATTGAAAACCGATGAAAATCACATATGACAGATTCAAATGGTATTGTATCTATATATAAAAAAAATTCAGTTTCAGGATTGGTCAACAAATTTAGCACCGATCTGGCTTTGTTCCCTCTTTCATGAGCCGTCCTTGATGTTCCAGAATTCGTAATTATGATCTTCAGAGAACAGCAGTGAAGTAGGATATAGTAATGATGCCCAGGAAACGTTCTTTTCTATTGCCGTCAAGAATTCAAGCCATGGAGTAGAGCTTCTTGAAAGCATACATATTTTGTCTTTATTTTGCTTGGATATACTGTCATTGCAGTGACGAAGACAAAACATTCGTTCTCTCGAGGAGCTCCACTCAATAACTCAAGAATATGGCTCCAGATCATCTGCCTTTTATCTGTAATACATATTGTAGTATTTGTAATGCAACTCTATATAAACACTCCACTGTGGTACTGATACTGCAGATATCCAGTTGGCTATTTTTTATAAAGTTGTAAGACATTCCTATGGGAAATGTAAATTATTTTCACTACGATCACAACTCGACGACTAATTTTGTATTGTTGACGGTAGTGTAAACATAATTTACATAGAATATATAGTGCTAGTTGATCTAATTTGGCGTATTTTTATTAAGCGCATTAAGTGTCTGGCATTGAAAGAGAAATAATAATATTTGTATCTCGGTCCAGTCACACGTGTATGTGTGTGGCAGTGGCAGTCACATTGTAAATTATAGCGAAAAGTATGTGTCTCCATCCATGTTGCCAATGTTCCTAACAATTTCGTTAAATGCTTATTTATTTTCAAGAGCTAGTAGATTTAACCAATTTACAATTGTTCTATTTGAACTGACGTCTCCAAGATTCCCTTTAACTAATAGACCGGTAGCTCATGACACGTGTAGGCTCCATTATTTTCAATAGAAGCCGCTTTGTCCATAGAGTTAAATGTGAAAAACCAGCAGAATAAGGCTATTGCCAAGACTCAAACTTGCTAATCAACGGCTTCGATCTAAAATAATGAAGCCTACTCGTGTCATGAGCTATCTGTCTATAAGTATTTGCTAAATCCGAATAGATGTATAAATAGGGTTAAAAAAACTTATTGCCAAAACACAAAAAAACTATAGGAGTTTAGATGAACTTTATGTAGCGACGTTTATGTACTTTGTCTTTGAATTATTTTTAATGTTTGGCAACATCGGTGTGTAGTATTACACATAAAGAATAATGATAATTAATGTGCATGATTTTCTTCTACCCGTGCAGACCATGAACGTACAGACGCTTAGCATTAGAAGAGTCCTAGGAGATATTAACTGTAATTAAAATGATGTTGGATAGTTTGAAAATCGAGGTACCAGATATGGATCAATAAAAAACATGCAAAGACACGTTTAGACTACGAGATCTTACTTCGCGCAGTCGTAACGTGCGTACCTTTGTCTCTGTTTAAATCGAATGTTTTATCCAGTTTTACAAAGTAACAAGATCATCGAGACTGCAAAGAATAAGTCATTATCGATTCAGTAATACTAAAACAGGTGCAGAAGAAACAGCGCAACATCTACACGGCTTTCGTACACTACATGAAAGCAATGGATAGCGTTCCACATTCCTGGCTTGTTGGTTCTGCAAATTTACGAAGTACACCCCAATCATGTTGGTTATCCTGAAAATTGAGGAAGCACTGGTGAACGAACCTTCATTCGCAATTGAACGAAACTGATGACATTTCTTTCGGTGGGATCTTACAAGGTGACTCCCTTAGTCCACTTGGGTTTTGTTTGGCATCGAATCCTCTCTCCAGTCTACTTAACGATAGGGATCACCGCTTTCTTATCAAATCCAACAGGTAGCTGCTCTGTTTCCCACATTCTATATGAGGATATACGCAAACCAGCGTCAAATTCAACATTCACTGAAAAAATTCTCCAGTTGGAATGGGATTAAACAATACCGAGAATAGTAAAATCGTTGCCGGAAATATGTTACTATGTAATGGAAACATAAATGCAAGAAAAATCCAAAATTATAGGAAAGTTCATTCAAAGTGTAACTACTTCATTGAAATCCCAGTTGAACGCAGGAAATCTCGCCAAAGCAATTAACATCTACGTGGAGAAAAACAACAGAGCTTGAAGATATACAAAGAACAACGCGTACCATGATGACCAAACACAAATGTCACCATCCCACATCATCAGTTATTAGGACCACATTACCAAGAAAAAAGGGAGGGAGAGCTCTAGCGAACAAACAAATATCTCAACTCCAAAAATTCTTAATTGGCAAGGCTCAAATATCTAAACTGCATCATCTGGTCGCGAAAGCAGAAAAAAACTATCCTCCATAGATCTTGTAAACCCTGATAAGAAACTTGACATCGTTAAAGACTAAAGGGAAAGGGCCCAGAGAGCGCTTCATGATCGACATCTTCACGACCTCAATCAACCATCCATCGATTAGGAAGCATCAAATTTGTTGCTCTCTGATGAAACTTTGTTTCCAGAAACAGACGAGTTTATGATGGAAATTCAAATTCAAGACCAAGTAATTGATAATTACAGATCCAAACATCGTGACGCATAAGTGAAGAATTTGTCAACAAACAACAAAGACGATACACATTACGTCGGGATGATCAGCCAAGCTAACATTGATTGCCATCAACTTTGCATCATCATCCATCAGAAGTTGGCCAACAAATTTGGATTAGTTAACACCTATACATGCCTTATTACAAGTAACATCCGCATTAGGTTCTGGAGAATGCCGATTTTAGACTATACTACGATGGGTCAATTATCACTGATAACCGGCCTGTCATTGTAGTTGTGGATAAAAAGCTAATTTAGTCCTTCTAGTGGATGTTACTGTACCCAATAACAACATTTTAGACAAATACAACGGGAAAAGTAAAATATAACGATCTTAAAATTAAGGTAGGACAGATGTGGCATGCAGAGAAAGTAGATATGGTGTCGGTTATCGTGTCATCTCCAATTCAAGAACTTGGAAATATAGGAGATTTAAAATAACAAAGGTGACTACAACTTCCAGTACAACCGAAAACTGGAACTGGAAACCCCTTATTACAAATTTTCATTCTGATCGGTTTTGCCATAATGCCCAACGTGCCATTGAAAACAATCACCCTGTGTAATTACGCATTTTAGAGTAAAAACCGAATTTCAGTGCGCTGAAGAAGTATGTAGATAGTACTTTAAGTGTTAATTATTGTTCCATTATCGACTCATCGAATATTATTAAATCCCTTCTACAAGTTCTTCTCGATACTCCTATGTGTTCAGCTGGTTGTAAGCGATATTTGCATGCAATCCATAATTGCCGTGTCGCAGCTCCAAGTTGTCAACTTGTTGCATAATTTGTTATTTTTAATAATTCATTAGCCGTACGACTTTATACGTTTCATTTTGCCATATTCATGTCGATGCACGCTACAACATTGTAGCATGAATCTACAGGTTCGTAGTTATTCGTTTTTTTAATACCATCTACGATCAAGGATGAATGTATAATGGATTCGATAATATTCTTTCATGTTACTAAGATCGTCATGGAATGTGTAAAAGTGTAAAGTTGGATTGTTTTTTTTTTTGAAGAAACAACTGGTATATTTTTTAATTTTCTTTTGTCGAAATAGACAACTTACTTTTTTGTTGTATTCTTCAAGAAAATGTCTTTGATAAGGATAAAGAAGAACGCTTTATGAATTGCAGATCAATGTGTAAACTGAATCAATAATGAATTTACTGCACCATAAATATACATTCGAATAAAAAATAATTTGCTTTGGCGCTTTAAGTACATGACAATAATAAAAAAATCTTCCACATATCAGTTTTTTTTGTATATAATTTGGAAACATTCAAGTTTTCCTCGTAAATAGCGTTGTAGTAACCGTGAATGTAAAATTTCATAATTATTCTATTTTGAACGAGCTGTTGAATTATGTTGTACACTCGTTAAATTTAGGAATATGGGAATGGCCATGATATTCGACCATGAGTAATTAAGATCTGTTGAAAAGTTATAGCAATAATATAATCATGAGATAGATTAAATCGCGATATAATAAAACATTAAAAATGAAGATCTTCAAAAGTTTAGCATAATTGCCAATGATAATGATAAATCTGTATTTGAGGTTGTTTATAGATAAATAGCCAGTAGAGAAAAATAGACCAGCCACAAATTATCAACACTAGACACTTTAAAATGATGCTTCTGAATGAGTTGACCTACAGAACCCAGGGGATGCGTTGTTGCGGCCTTGTGAAGTAGGTAGACTCACCCTTTTAACAAATTAACTACTTCCTTGAAAAAATTAAACCCAAAGGGCTAGTCTAGAGATATTTTTGTTGAAACTGTCAAAAGGAAGTAGCAGTTGAAAAACAGGATGGTTCTTTTGATATGCTAAATTTCCTCAGCATTGCCAAGGAGAATCAAGCACTTAATTATGAAATTTCAAGTGAAGCTAATTCTGAAAAGTATTGGAAGCTCGTAAAAAAATCCACTTGATTCATGAATGTGTAATGCCGCCCTTGTTTTGTTTGAATTGTTAAAAATTATGTTCATCAACAGAATGTAATTTTAAATGGTACTCCGACTGTAATTTTCCACTAATTCCTTTTTGTATCTATAAGACTGTCAAAGATGAAAGGTACAGATTTAAAATAGATGCGACGAGTAGGTCTTCCATCTTAGCGGTCTCAACATAATCTACCAAATAACCCTAAATTTAAAAATCATAAACGACGCATTCAAGTTCTAAAAATACGTTTTATAGCTTTTTTATTAGGATTTATAAAGACACTATCCGTGTTTTATTTCACACATTAATATTGTAATATATAACGTAGAAAAAAAATAAACTACGACTTTTTCATGCATTCGACGGCCGTTTATTATGGTAACAAGCATGGGTTTACGGTTTACGTTTGTATTTATTATGTAACTGGAAAATGAATTAAGTTTTACATCAATGGTATTTTATATAATAACCAACGAGTTACCATTATTGGAATACTTTTAATTGTCTCTATGGTATTGGAACGGTATATCTTTGCACATGTCAGAGAAAGAGCTTCGTTGTTTTAGGCACAACTTTTTTTTCAAGAAGAAACACCAACTAGTTATTGTAAATTACAAGTCAATCCTAAACTATACTATCGAATTATGTGGAGTGGTTCATTCTGATCCACCAGATGCCAATTTCTTCGAATGTCTCCAATGGGGTCTTGACGGATTCAGATTAATTTCTCTCAGTTTTTCGTAAATTCATCGTCTCAATTGTTCTTTATCCTGAGCTTTCCAGTCTCCATAATAAACCTACCTAGACAGTGAAGTCCAAAAATCATCCATAGGGCGAGCCTCCATGAAGTTTGAAGGATTAACATTTTTTTGGTGTTGTCGAAGCTAGTTTTGGTTATCTCTTGAGAGAGGACATTAGCATGATGCTCCTGTACAAACCGAAGTAATTTGGAAAAGCACTTATTATTAGAGCTCTGATTATTCAAAGCTTCAACCCTCACTCTTTCCATTAATTGTCGGAATACACGCCTCAGGCAAGGATTTTATCTGCAAATTCCGCTTTATGTTTGAATCTAAGGACAGGGAATCCTCTACGTTATCCGTATAAAATCCATCGTTCCCTTCATTTCATAATTACTCAAAGTGAAATATTTTCAGTTATCTAAAATAGTGATTTTTCTTGTGTAAGTGTATACGAAGAAGTTGCACTCAAGAGTATTTGTAGCACGTCTCTCGTTATTTTAGACCATTTCTCCTCAATTCCAACGATATCGTTGCATTGACGAGCCAGTCTCCTCGTTGAATTCCAGCCTATTTTTTGTACGTGTATTATACGTGGTCTTCCACTTTGTGGGAGATTGACATGGCATTCCCTGCTCGAACTCCGCTATTGTTCTATAAATGGTTCTGCGTGAACTGCATTCATTCATTCAGATTTCAGATTTGGGTATTCGCCCAACCAATTTTTTAGATACTTGTACTCATTTTCAATTTATTCATCTGAAAGCGAAAACTTCAAAATGAATAAATCTCAACTGACAGTAAACAAAGTACGCAAACTGATGTTTCCAAAGACAACTTGATATTATTTTGTTTCTCTTGAATTTAAAGCCAATTAATTTTGTGCCAAAGCTTTTAGTATTTGAGCAAGACCAAGACCGGGCAAGTAAGTCCGAGACTGATAACTAAAGAAAGTGCGGCGATGGCTGCTTTACAATAACTTGATGATAATCCTTCACCCAATATCTTCCATCAATATTCAACTGGGCACACTTTTCTATGGTGTGATTCACGCTTGAAAAATAACTTGGATTTTTTTTGACATTACCAATATTCACTGATTCCATTGACAAATTGACACAATTAACAGTGCCATCTATCAGAAAAATCGGCTCGTTGAAATATTTGACATATTTTGTGAAGATTCCGTCGGTTCAACAAAAAAAAATAAAGTGAGATAAAGTTGGTGTTATCAATTCTTAAGTTGTGCTACTTCCATAATTAAAGTACTAGCAACCTCGCACAATGACAACAAATGAAAATTGACAAAAATTCCGGAAAATATGTAAATATCCGCATATTGTTGATAACTTCATGAGTTATTAAAACATATCATAAATTCTCATCGTTTTGTTTACTTCCGTTTTAATACTATCACATTGTATTATCATTTACTACAAAACTAACAGGAAATTATTGTTTTTTACTAGTCTTTGATTACAAGTAATAAATAAGAAACTCAAGATAATTTTGTGTCTAGATTATTGTTAAATGTATACTTCACATATACGGTTTAATATATTTACATTTGTACTGACTCTTTAAGGTGGTTTTGGTGCTACTATATTGTCGAAAGGTTTTAGTGCATGTCCATGGTAACAGTTGGGGGGCTAATTGCATATTTTCTCATAAAATATACCCGTGGAGATAGTACCTATATGTACTATTCTCATATATAAACAATTACTATCAATAGTTTCCACATTGCAATCTGGCAACTTCGCTCTTGTTTACTCTTTATCTCCTTTAATTCACCCTTCAAATCGTACTTCTATACTCCGATCTGATGTTTCAAATACACTTCCGTTCGACTTACTGGCATGTGTATTTCTAAGAATGTTTTGAACTTATGGTCCAACAATAACATAGTCCACATATTTTTTCAAAACGCAGAACAACCTGCTGGCAAACATTAGTCTAAGCAATTCGTTAATCAAACCAGATGATCTTCCATTTGTTTGTTTGTAGTTTGTTGCTTTTGAATATTAAAATCAGACTGAATGTAATTGGTAAAATTAAAAACAAATCATGATATGCTAATCACAACGATTACTTGGGAAAAACAAGTTACAATCATTTAAATAATGGAAATGCCACGTAGATAATACCGCACACTGCAGTGCTAGACTCTACCACTGCGACACCACTAAATTTGTATCGCTAATATATGACTCAGTAATTGGTATAGTCGAGATTGTTGAGGGATGCGTATGAATGTATATTGGGGTGATGTTCACTAAGACTAACTAAGACCATAGAGAACTAATAGGGTTTTAAAACATATAGAAGGAGCTGGAACAACGTTTGTGCGCAGCCTGTACCGCATTGCCCTTTATTGCAACTAACTGAACTAATAAACCCCGCCTCCCTCATTTTTAACATTATTTTTATTCGATCGACTCTGGCCTTTGTGTAAAGTACTCACTTATTTTTATCATTGGTACTATTATCACAGGATTCATCATCATTTATCGTAGGTAAGTTGATGGAGTAGATTTTTTTATATTTCATACGCTTAAGGTAAGGTTTTCATAAAATAATGGGAATATATTATTATTTTTCATTCTATTGTTTTTTTTGCAGACAATAACGAAGACTTCCCAAATTTTTATGTTCCGTAATAATATGTAGCTATATAATATTGGAATGATTTTGTTATTGATTGGTAGAAACCTCCGTATCGCTGGGCTTAGCGTAATGGCTTGTAACCGAAGGGTCCTGGATTCGAATATCGGTTGTTTCGCTTTTTAAATTTTTAGAATAATTAGCGTATACTGCTAACCATAATCAAACAATATCTATCTAATACCTAAATATGATCATCATCCAACTTTCAACGCAGCAGATACAACTTCAGCAATTTGCCAAATTTATTATTCAATTCTTAGGACCGATATGGTCACCTTTTTGTTTATTTATTTCCATTTATTTCCATTTCCATTCAACGTACTGTTTAAGATATTTTTGCTTTTTGTAACTTGTAACTAATTAAATCAGAATTACTCGCACTTTAAATCTGTAAAGACCTAAAAACCATAGTTTTCTGAATTTTTCCGAGTTCCAAATTACTTCCAACGAACATCAAACATTAACTTCACTAATATATAACTATAAAAATGTGGTTTGCAGTATTATTTATTTACCAGTGAAACATATCCTATAAAATTCGTATACGCGCCTTTCTAATATTATTTATGTGTAACGAGTATTTAAATGAGGATGTTGTGAAAAATAAACGATATATTGTAAAACAACGTACGTCCATTTGTGTAGATACAATTTTTTAGAATAAACAAGCAGGACAGATTATGTAAGACGTTTTAAACATTCACCGGTTAACCATAGTAATTAAAGAAAAGTGTTGTTTTGTTATCTAAAAATTGACTCCCTGACAATGCACTTAAGTACAATTAGTACAAACGAATCGTTAAAATTTATTATAATGATGCGTTTGCAGGTGAATGTTCAATATTTTGTAACATGCAAATGAAAATTAATAAAAAAAGGGTTGAGAAATATTACGAAAATTACACTAAACAACTGTATAATTTTATTAAATATTGTTTCATGAAATGTAAGCTGAGATTATTTGAAAACTTTGATCGATATTTTGCTTTAAGTTTACCCTGGTTTCCTCCTCAAACACTGTTCTAAATATATTAGGGAGCACACTTTAATCTGTCAGTTGATATTATTCATCAGTTTGGCTGGAGTCAACGTGAAAATGTGACTATAATTCTCTAGCTTAGTGGTGTTTTCCAAAAAGCTGAAAATCCAGAGAGGATAAAATAAATTTTTAATGTCATAAGAAAAACTGGGTTAATTTGTAAATATCCTCAGTCATGACAAATACGAACTCAAAAGTAAAATACCAGGACGACATCGAACGTCTTGGCTGGAAAGTTTGAGAAAGTAGGAATGACATCCAGATCAGCAGATGATAAATTGAGATACCCAAGAGTAATAATAGTCAAGATCCTTAAAGCAGAAATATCCTTAAGAAGACGAATTTAAGATTAAATTTTTTCCGTTCCTATTTGTGGTATTGAGTTTCACCTGTTTTTTTACAAACCAGGAAGGGAAAATATTGAAAGTTCAATATTATATTCTAATCATTGGAAATAATTTTATTTTCATGTTGTAATTTATTTTATCCAATTGATTTTTCTGTTCTGATATAAAACCGTATTTTCCGTTCTTAATTATACATTAACTTTTTTTCAATTTCACGATGAAAAATTCAATATTGTGGTGAGAAGCGCTGACAGGCGTGAATAAAGAAACTCCTGAGGGTACTTTGACGAAAGGAAACAGCTTTTTACAGAAGATATCATATCGTTAATATAAGTTCAATAAATTTGGAAATTCGATCTGAGTTAGAAGTATCTATAGTTAACGAATGTCGCCTTGAAATAAATAAGAATTCATGTAATTATACCAAAACCACTCCATTGGAAAGAGGATTATTGCTAGGACGCTTGAAGAATAAATTATATTTTGCATTTCTATTATAACAATATTTCTTGCAACTAGATTTATTGTGAGGTTTACTTTACGATAATATATTTAAGTACATATTTAAAAAAACTAAATCAATCACCTGCCACTCTTATTTCTTGTGAATATTGTTTAATCTAAATTCGATAATTCTAGAATGTAGAATTAGGGTTAAGTGTAATTGTCGCTTTTGGGTTTAGAAAAGGCTAAAGCTAAAACGATGTTGTTGACCCTGCTTGAACGTTTGTTATATCCATGTGAATGATTTTACGCGAGTATCATTATATAAATCGTTATAAGTGGCACCTTAAAACAACTTCAACAGTTTCTACTCAGTTGTTTACTTTAAAAACCTTGAATATGAATGATTCATTGAAACGACTAAAAGGCAACTCTTTATTAAAATTCAACTGAATCGAAAACAAATAATTCATTGAAAATTACCATTTATAATAATTTAAACAATATATCTTCAGGGATATTACTTTCTACCAACATTTACTGTAGATATACATTATTAATGATTGTTCTATAGAAATGAGTTGATTAAAAGGAACCATAAGAAATTGCGTAGGATGTTCAAACACCACAAAATGAAATATTCAATTTGAAGGAACCATTTTATGAAAAAGATAATCACTAATAGATGAACACGTTCGGAAAGATAGAGAAAATAACCTGCAATTGCATAATTAAATCGATTTGCAATAGTTTTTTTTTGTAGATTACGTTTATATCCTTTACAAGTATAGTTTTACCCTTGTATAAATATTAAAACCCAGTGAAGTTGATTAAATTTACAAATAAAGTGTTGAAACTATTAGTTTATTTTAGCTCAGAATCTAGTAAACTGGTTTTATTTAGAAATCCTAAATAGTATTCTCGGGGTTATTTACCTCGATTCCTGTAATTCTGAATGAAAACTTTGCGCTGTTTGCATTTGCATTTAAACGTTTTCACTGCTATGTATTCAAATAATATTTCCTTTCCATTAAACAAAGCTAATCAAGAGAATGGTGGGGGACTACTCGTATAAGGTTCTTCGTTGAATTATGCTAAAATATCGATATATGCAAGAGATGGGTAACAGCAACGTTGAAGATGAAAGGTCAATAAAAGTAAATTGAATACGAAAACAACAATGTATTTGAGATAAAAGAGCCACGGTTTAATGTGTTGAATTTGAAAGGGTTTAGAAATGTTATGAAATATGGGCTCAGGAAATATTTACCTTACTGAAAACCCTATGCCAGTTAGGCTTCCGGAAATACCCTTTTCCGGTGCGTAGTGAATTATCTTATTGGCATATCGAACATATTAATCAGGAATATAAAGATCAACTCCTCTCCAACGGTATCTCTAACGCCAAAATCTAACTATCCGCAAACGAGTTGAAATGCTTTTACAATTCGATGTTCCAATTGAGCTTAGGGCAAAAACACACTATAGCTACACGTGATGCCATGCCACGCCACGATGTGTGCATATTTGTAATACGCCACGATAAAAAACGCTATAAATTTTCATGTGAAAAATGTTGGTAGAAGTTTGAAGATGTGCCGTTTGTGGCTATGGTTTGGTATTGCGTGCACAAAATGAAGAGAAATCGTGAAAAAGTTGTTGCTTTTGATGTATTTACTGTATAGTTCTACAATATTGTGCACATTTAACAAAACATTCGTACTTTTTCTACATTGTTAACATCTCTTGTTGTATCACGGGGTGAAAATTTCTTGGTATATATTACGAAAGTAGATTACTGTGGACTAGAGAATCCGCACGTCTCACATGTTGTGGTATCGCGTGGATCTCGTGTGTTCCAAACTCAGTTAATTAAATGGAAGATTACACGCACACAATTTCGTCAGACAGCGTGGAGTGACGTGGTATGACGTGTAGTGCTTCTAGTGGGTTAAGCATTAAACATATCGAAGTCGCCTATGGTTATTGTTGGAAAGTTAGTAATGGAAACGAGAAAATAGCCTACTGGATAACTATTGTTTGTCACGGTTTTCAACAATTTTTTCTTTTGTCCCTAAATTAATTTCTTTAATCTAAATACTTGTCTTATCGAGTCAATAATAGTGAGTGGCATGATGTGCTGTTATCAGCTACTGTCTAATAAAACAAATATACAAATTAACAAGAATTATAAAAACAATTTTACTCCAGGGATGGAATTGAAATATTGTTGAAAATATTTATTACTAAAGCAGGTATTAAAATTCAGTTTGCATCAGAAAGAAAGAAGGGCTCGGCGTCCATTTTGTTCGTGGCGCCTTAGGCAATGGCCTAGAGGTTAATACGTCCCTGCCTAGGACTTCTTTATAGGCACAGACATTTCGGCCGCGGAGGTAAAGTGAAACCAGAAATCCAAGAAGGTCGTAAATCAATATTATCCGACGACCTTCATTACTACTAATTGTTCGAAATATAGATAAACAATAAAAGTGTTTATTCTTTGAAAAATTCCCAGGCCCGGGTTAAAATATCTCATGTAATAGTTTGGCATCTTGATAATAGTGGGATCTCCATTATTTTTGGCTTTTGTTCACAGTTTTGTAATTAAATTTATTTGATAATAAAAAATCGTATCTGTAATATAGAAAAAAATCCTGAAAGAAAAGTTTTATTATTTTGGATGACTATAGGTGAAGTGAAACTGATCTTAGTGAATAATTGTTTATAAATACCTTTAAATTATATACATTTTTACACTTACATGCAAAAATCACAAGTGTGTATCTATTAAAGTTAATTCTAAACAACTTAATCATTATAAATTTCTGAACTATAATCATATTCATTATCGTAATATATCATAAAAATAAACACATATTCAAGTAATTTTTCTCAATCTTTAGCTTAACCCAACCTTAATCTACCTATTAAACAAAATTTAATTGCTAGGGCAACTACAACTCTGCTTAGAATCCACCGCCTGCTGATAACTTACGTAGTTGGTGATTTATGACCTTCCTGTCGTACTTTTACTATGACAGTAGTTGGGAGGACCATCTATAAGAATTTTGTTCAAAGCCTCGTTAGAATACTCAACAATGAAAAAAAAATGGATCGGAAAAGTTCATATCTACGGCTGAAAATTTACACACTACTTGTTTGAAGGTCACTGATGACGTATGTGAATCACTTACATTTGTAATTGTTATTCCAACAATTTTTTTTCTCACCTCCGTCTGCCGTTATAACCCATTGCAAGGGAAATCGTTCACAAGGCTCCGACCTACCAAAAGGCAAATAATAATGTTTTCTGAAAATGTATTTAACTTCGACTAATAATCGTAGAGACAATTCTAGGTATATTTAAATTTCCAAGTTAAAATAATCTTCCTAAACTTTGCGAAATTATGGAACGTTTATTTGAAAATGTTCATAAATGAGTCCAGTCCTGATTAGATATATATTTGGTTAGACGGCTAATTTGAGGTGCCCTAAATTAATTCTTATCTTCTATGTACATTCAAAGCGCCAATTTAAAACAAGACCTACAATCTACTAGTTTGTTTGATTTAAAAACAAAGAATTATAGAAATTAGTTTAACGCAGGCAATGACTTCTTATCAATGTCCAGCACTAGTCCAAACCAACCAAAGAACTTTGAACTGCACTATCGATACCATTCATTTTACAAACATGTGCATTGCGGGTCAATCTAAAATGCGTAGTATATTAAATTTTTTTTCAATTCTTGTGTCAGTTCTGGTTTATCATGTATCTATTTTATTGCATTGGTTCATGTTCTGATAATGTTAATATAAAAAATATTGAATGTTATCTGTTGTTAATAACATCCATCAGTCATTGTTACAATTAATTCACGTCTATTTGTTCAAGCAGTCTCCAGACTGGTGATCTTTTTTTATTATTAAAACAGTCTATAAGCTTCTACTTCTAAAATAATCCTTAACCAACTTTGATTGACTCCATAGAAAAATATTGAATTTAATTGCACGAAAAATATTTTAATTGTCTTGCTAATATCTAAATAGATAAAATATGTTATTATACCATTATTTTTAATAAGTAACACTACAAAATAATGAAGTATTTATAAGTTATTCTATTAATGCCATTCGAAGGATATCAATTTAATAAATGCTTTGATTATTCTAATAATAGCATTTTAATGAAAGATTCGCTATCTATCAGAATACGATACCACGTTTTATTATCCTTATATTATTTGGGTCAACATGAGTAATAAAAAAACTGAATCCTCATTGGGAATTAATTCATCGATGATAAACGATTTACGATCATAAACAATTATCAGTTTGATTGAATTGAGATTATTTAAAATGATATATACAAGTAAAATGGTTAAATTACTGATACTTTCATGTGAAACTGCATATTACCTGATGTGGATGAATGCCATGTTCTTGATATGAATAAAATTGTTGCACTTTTCATCTACGCTCTTCTAAATTGTTGTCTTTATAAACTTGTTATTTCATCTCTTTTTGTCTGTAGGTAATATGTAGATATTAAATACCTCTAAAATATTTTTGAGATTATGTAGATTTTCTAGCTACTCTAAATACTGCCGCCAACTTATAAGCAACATTCTGATAATTTTTATTTGAATTTTCATTTTTACGTTCTCATTGGCGTTATTTAATGTTTTTAATATTCTGAATCGTCATTTGTAGGTTATAAAATGTTCTAATAGGCAGTTAGGTAATATTTAATTTTGTATTTGGCTACGCCACCTAAATTGCGGCGTGCCGTTTTCACAATTTATAGGTAAACACAAAATTAGAATAGGTATCAAAAATGTATTTATCATACCTATAGAAGGATAATACATATTTGGGAATTCCTTGAAACCTTTCGAGATATTTTCACACACATTAGACACATATATATAAACAAGACTGATTTTGATTTCTGCGCAAGACAGTTCGCAAACTTCACGTGGCTGCTTTTATGTGAAACGGCGTGTACCTATATAATAAGAGGTATAATAATATACCAAATTGGATGTTATGCTTGAGTTTGAAGAAAGGCGAGCATTTTAAATATGTTTATTGATATTCATGTTCCTTTTGTCCAATTTTTTCATTGTTAAGAGCAAAACAAATCAGATGATTTCATATAAAACAGATCATTTTAATGATATATCACGAGCTCCTACTTCTCATTTAAATATTGTAACTGGAATGGGGCTTAATAAAGGGATCAAATTAGGAAGGAATAACAGCTCCGGATTCTTTCCTTGTGAAATTTGTATATTTTTCCTCTTGAAAATGATATTGTTACAAGCTTTTCTGGATCAAAATAACGCTATTCGAGTAATTTGGGTTTTAAGGAAGACAAATTTTGTTTTTAAAAATTTATGAGTTAAATATGTTTGATGTGAAATTCTACTGAACTATTTATTTTTTGAAAACATTCATAATAGATGTTACAAGAAAGACGTGAAGTAAAAATACTTTTTTAATAAATAATATCAGATATATCAAAAACCTATAGTAATAAACAGACTTACCCTACTTTTGATTTACAAAATCTGAAAATAAAACTCACCACAATCTTCCTGTTTGGAATTTTTAGCGTATTTTTTTTATAAAATTGGTTCAATTTCTAAATATAATTTTGGCATGACAAAATTATTGTTTATGAAATAACTAGATGTCGCGTTCTATTGAATAGTAAATAAGTAGCTATATTAATATATTTAATATAACTACCCCATTCAGTGCAATAAATAGCTTATAATAATTACCATCATAATAGATTGGAAATATAATTTGCGATGTTTCAAAAATCTCCATTGGCATCTTTTTAAACGAAAATCCTGTTTTCGAAATAATGTGTATTATATGTTGGAATTGTGGTATCGTTTTGTGGATATTTTCCAAACAAGTATTGGTAGTAAAAGATACTTTGTTTTATACCGAAAAACTAGCATATTTCGGTAAGTAACATTTTCTTTAGGGTTAAAAGTCCATTAGAATACAGCATAAATGGAAACTACGTCTTGCTCGCAACATGAAAAATATTTTATGTCTTTTTATATATCAATTTAGAGACCTTAACCTAATCACAAACCCATTTTTAGCAATTACTTCAGTCGTTGTTGGGTATTCACAACAATCTGAATTTTTTGCTCATAATTACAGCCGCAGATGACTGAAGTTATATTAGACCACCCAAAAGGATGCTGCAAATTGTTTTGATAAATCAACTAAAATTAGTTGGCATAGAAGCGAAGAAACTTGCAATTGAAAAAGGCAATGTTGATAAAATAACTTTTCCGTATTGTGACAAATACTAAGTTAAATACTAACTTATTTTGACTGAAGATTTTTTATAAACTCAACATTAACAATGAAACACTAACAAAATAGCAGTATGGAAGAAGAAAACTATGAGTGTAGTGACGAAAACTGAACCAAATTGAACAAAGAGCATAACCAGAGACCATACCACAAAGAAGATTTGAATAAGATAATCAATTCTCACGATTTTCTTTAAAACCATCAGAAGACAAGACAGGATAAACATCGTTAGATATTATTCCATTTTGAAAAGTTCTCCGCTTGAAAGCAGCGGATAAAAACAAATTAATTCATAGTGCTAACAGACAACTTGGTATATCATGATAAATGAGTGTAGCAATATGGGGAAACATAATTATTTAATATTATGCGGTACATAATGACATGAAAATAGATGATGCGTTAATAAATAAGATCAATTATATTATTATCTGTTTCAAGTATATGACTTAGCTCTTTATCTAGTTATATAAAAAGGCTATTTTTGATCAAAAATTATCAAATCAAATCAGTTGAATTATAATGTTTTGAATTATCCCAATCAACGTTTTCGATGACCTTCTCTAAAGTTTGTGTAAAAAAACAGAGCATAGTGCGCGGGTGCGGCAAGTGTATTGAAAAAGAAATGTTTTCTACAAATTTGAGAAAATATGGTGCAAAAAGAAATAAACTGGTTAAATAGTATTTGTTGAGCCAAGTTCATTGACGCATAAAATCGCTGCTACTTTGATCATCCAATATAACAAGTAGAAAAAGAAATTCAACCAGCTGGATTTATTGATGTCGATGCTTTTTCTGCTAGGTCTAAGGTTATCACTTTCCGTACAATTTTTCATTGTTTGGTTAGAGTTAAGCATTAGAATTATTAGCAAAAGCTCGATATGTTCGTATGATTATAGTTGAAATATTTATTACGATCAAGGTTTTAGGCAACCATGTTTTAAAATTCCAATAATTCCCATAGTTTACTATGTTATCAAAATGTGAGAAAGGAAGGTTGAGATTTCATTCTCCCCCCTTAAGAGAAGCAGGCCCCTATAGGCTTGCAGAAGCATCTTCTGCTAACATTGGAAATAATTGGGATTTTTGGCTTAAGGGAATGGGAGTGGTGGGAATGGTGGTAGGTGCCTGAGAGGTGTGCACTGACCTAGCATTCCCCTGTTGTTGCTGTATTGCTGGCTGCTTCTTTTTGTAGTGTCATCATTTATATGACACCACTTGCTCGCTTTATCAAAATGTAATTGGTAGATTTGTAAGTTAAATTATAGCAACAGAAATTTGTACATGCTTCTGGGAAACCGTTCCATTTTATATTTAATAGTCATGCATACTATATACTACCTACTAAATAAATAGAGAAAGAAGAAGTTGATAGAAAGATACAGAATTTCATTACAAATTGTAAACATAAATAACGGCTAGGTTAAAGCACTAGGTTTTTGGACGTAGCTGGAGATTGAAGATTATACAATTTGTAGAGAAATCTACCACAACTGTGGATATTCTACAAAAGTGTATAAATACCGTGGACTTTACTCACCTAGGATAGGTCTCCAGGTTGCTATAAAAAACCAATAACGTTAATTTTTACATAATTCAGAGATCTTTTCATCAAATTTTCTAACTAGAATGTGCAAGTTTTGAAAATACTATTACAATTACTCAAAATTTTGGTTTTTGGAAAGAGCTTTCACTCAATATATCAATATCTATAACGATTCTTTTCCATAAAAAATTATTCATTTTCTAGCAAATGATGCTAAATACAGGACAGTCTGTAAGACTGAATAACTACTACATCAACGCCACTTACTGAAGGATGTCAAGCTGAAATAAAAAGGATTTACTAAATGTTTTATTTGTCAATATTGTACTGGCAACTAGGAAGACATTCAGACATGAACAGCTTGTCCTTTTTTCTATTAACAGTGGAAGGCGAAAATGGCGGTTTTTTACCAAGTCACAAATTTTTACGTCATGATCAACATCAAACTAAGAGTACCACTCAAAATTTGATGAATGATTCAAAAGTCAAAATTCGCAAAACATTTTTCGAGGTTCCTATGGGAAGGACAATGTTATAAGTTATGACATGTAGATAAAAGAAAAAGAAGTTGAGAAGCTTGACAATAGGACCAATTCTGTGAGCCACTGTTTTATTTTAAAACAAATTTAAAAATTAAACAATACCACTCACTCCATTTTAATATTCTTTATCATCTTCAAAACAATAATGGAAAACGCTTTATTTTACTCGATACCTGTTGAAATTCAAACCCTACTCTTGACTACGGATTAAAACATTTTTAATAAAGAAATTGATAAAAATAAACACAAAGAATGATAGCAAAAGTGACATTGATCTATTTGACGAGTTAAATAGTTCAGATGAATCAGGTTTTATCACTGCTTCATTCAACACCTCTGATGAAAGGAATGATTTGAAGAATCCTTTAAATATTAACGTTAAAGGAAGGAATTGGGGTATATTCAATTAACGAGAAGTTGAGAAAACACATTTTTTTAGAGCGCCTTTAATTTTAAACCACTTCCTATAGAATGGGAAAGACCACTAAGATATAAAATATATTTCAATCAATGAATAATGATGTTGGCTCAGTGTGCAGACAATATCATCTGTCAAAATCGTATAAAATAGATTTCCTGGTGTTTTGAAACCAACATAATAATTCAAAACTGAAAACTACCAACCCCTAACATTTCTCTGCCAGCTTCTATTATACATCCTCTGGATACCGTAGTGCAGTATTGTCAAAGTTACTCTTGCTTTTGTATATCTGAGCTAATGTATTGTATACGTAACTGATGATAAAAATGTTATTTCACAGCTAAGTAATTTGTTCTAATGATTATATTTTGTTTGTATTCTTCTTTTAGAGAGACGCGTCAAGCATCTTCTGCGGCGTCGTGCAAAATACTGATAAGCGGCTTTATTGAGCTTAAAGTATAATCCGTTAAGTTTTTGTCTTCGTTATCTATTTGAGTTTTTAGATGATTGGAAAAAATACAATAACTTGATGATCGTTAAAACTTAATCTAGGTTCACCGCTCAAGACAAAATTGAAAAAATTAATGAACTTTGCCAACCAGGAAAGCGTTTAATATATACCCAACATTTTGCAACCTTAAACTTGAAAACTAGGTAGGTATAAGAGTGATATAATTTCACCAGTCAGTATTGTTAACCGGTACTGACAAATAATATTTGGTTTTCTGTAAATTTGTTGAACAAAATTACAAGTACTGTATTTATTTCACGTTCCAATTTCCATAATGTATATTTCTTGGGATGGTACGAAAACTATACCAACTGGAAGGAGGTGTTTGTCCCCAGAATTGGCGGCAGAAATGCCGTCCTAAATGTTGATGTGTATATTCAACAATCACCTATAATTCGAGATACTTGATACTATTCCTGAACGTTTCATACATGCCAGTTGAAAAAACCTTCACACTAAACTGCTTGGATCAATCAAGCGGAAACTAATTACAAGCGTCCCACTTTTCGCCATCACTCTCAATTGAAAAGACAGAATAAAACTTGTGGAATGAAAAATAACGTAAAATTTCTTTTTTCATTGTCTGTACATATTTTCTAGGGTTTTCTTAAGCCCTTATAGCTGGCCTGTTGGCTCTGCCAGTGCCATATTTCCGTATTTAAAACGACGCCCTATTTTTTAACCAATTTTGAGGTTTTGACGCAGCGCTCTAACTACTGTTTTATAATTAATTCATTTTAATATCATTTTTAATTATTCTGTCACTTAAAACTGGTCCGTTGGGACTTTCATCTAGTCCGCTGGGACTTTCATCTCAATTTAACTGTAACAAACGACGCTTAACTGTGATCATTAACGCAGTAACCACTTTCAGTCCAGCAACATTCTATTTCTCGATGCGTGTAGAGGGTCAGAATGTTATTTTATACTTTTACGTAGGAGCGTAAAGGGTTCCAACCATCCCTTCATAATAATTTTAAATCACTTTGAAAGTTTACTGCTATAAAAGCAACTTGATGGCATTATGAAGGAACTGTTGTAATTTTAATCGATTTCGGGACTGTTAGGGTAGCTGCCTTGTGTTGATTACATGTTTAATTAATATTTATTTATGGAAATTCGACTCTCGAAGTGGAGAAGACATTAATTGCACCATTTTAAAAAATGGTTAGCTGCCAACCGAGAATGGAACGTATAAAAAGAAATGAAAAATTTCGTGATATTTATCTTCAAAGGAATCTAGAAATAGGGTTGGATTGAAACAAGGGAGAAACAGTTTTTAAAATAAACCCAATTTGTTTCTGTTTCTTTTCGCTTTTCGAAGAAACGAATACGATACTGTGCTATTGATATCGGATTAACGACTACCAGCATTGGGTTTTGGTCTTAATAAATCAATCTTGTTGGCAAAAGTGAATCCAAGAATACAACGGAAAAAATATCCTTACACTTCCCAACGGTCAAGCAGCTTTGAATTCCTTAGCACTCCTCCATGTTATATCCACACTAATCTGGGACTTAACCTTGACAAACCACAATGGGGTAACCCTTAAGTGAGTCCTGAGGCACAAAGATATTGTAGGCAATGAAACGGCAAACATCCTATAAAAAAAATAGTCTGAAACTGAGCTCACTCATCCGGAATTCGTATTAAGCGTATCAAAAACTTCAGTACGAGGACTCAAAATGAATAGCAGGCTATTTTGCTGAATAGGAACACAGTAAACTCTTGTCTAAAACCTCCTGGAGGGACCATTGAATCTGATAAGGGAAACTAGACTCTTCCGAAACAATGCAACCAAAGGTACAAAAAGCCAAAAGACCTAGAACTTCGATCAATGACTAGGGGTAAGTGAGTTTTATTGTTTTAAGCATTAAACTAATAATACTATTGTTGTGATGCTTCTCTGCGTAGATATGTAAAATTTCAAATTGTAATATATGTTCATAAAAAAATATTAAATTTATGAAGTTGGTTCAATTACCCGAATTATTTTTAAATTAAGTAACTAGCCGTGGTTCTATTTCTAGATTGTATAATTTTCAATTAGATGTGCAATTGCTATTGGTGCAGGTCTTCCTTTTCACCATAGGCGTTCTGAAAAAATTTATATTTATAATTTAACATGGAATAATATGAAATACCATTCCATAAATCACAATAATTCTATTTCAAGATGCTGTCTATTTTATGGAAATCCATCTTGCAGGGTCCATTTAGAACAGTTGTAGTTTCGAGCTTGCTTTGATAAGGCAGTGATTATTTCTTTGCCTAGCTTCTGATCAAGATTGTTCTTCCGGTGAGCTTGTAATAGTCTGGTTTCAATTCATTTATTTCCTGCTTTACGTAGCTTTTTGATGAGGGTTTTTATTGGCGAGGTCTTCTGTTTTTTTTATGTTCTTTTAAGCCTTGCCTTAAGCCATCAAACATATTTTTTTTGTAGTCAGTTTTTGGGGTTTGTTTGCGGTACAATATTCTAGTGGCACAAGAAGACACTACAATCTTGACTTCTCTGCTGTCTTCACAGTGACCTATTCGATTTTATTTGAATATTTTCCATGAAAGCTTTCCAAGAACAAATACTTTGTTATACCTCAAATTATACCGTTCAAATGGTGTAAAATGGCTTCATGCTCGATATCACAATTTCGATTCAAATTGTACGCCACTGAGGTAATGGAAATGTTGTTTATGACCTTTAATTTGTTTCGATGCCGTTTCAATGTAATAAAAGGTCAGGTTAAGGCCATAAATCGATTATTTTCAATCAGATGTTGAAAAGAAGTTGTTTTTTTATTCTAAAATGAATCGAACTAATGATATGGTTGAAAAATGGGTGTATATCATAGGTAATTAGGTATTCCTTGATGGAAACTGATATTATGAAAGTCATCTAAATTTAAAATACGGTAAGTTATAATATTTTTAAAAACGAAATATATTAAAACCTAGAGAAACTAAAAAATATATTTGTTAATTTTGATCAATGTGACATTTGATGTTTCAAATTCCAACCTCAAATAAAATTTAAACTGATTTTGTTTTAGGCAGCGCTGAAGTCATTTGATTCCATAAAAGTAAATTCTAAGCTAATATGGGATTGTGAGTGTGCTCTGAATGTACCGTCGATTATGGTAGTTTGGAATCCTGGGAACAAGGACTTAAAGGGCAACGAAATAGCATTTGAAATAGATGGACTTGGCTCGTAAATGCCATTCGTTGGACCAGAGGACTATAGATAAGTG